>JARHVA010004967.1:680000-695000 GCA_037957365.1 Torreya grandis
TTTTAATACTAAAATCAAGAACCTAATTGAGAATATCTTAGATATATACAAATTGGATTTTATTTCTTCAACCATGATAATACTAAACTATAACTTTGAAATGATAAAACCTACTTGGTATGTGCCATAAAACTTATGCTACATGAGTTTACTTTTCAGATTATTTTTCCAAATCCTATAATTATTCCTTCTTATCTTTTTATCATCCACTGTGTGTAACCTAATCCCCCAAAAAACTTCATTATTTTTATTTTTTGTTGTTATTCATGCATTTTTCATGCTAATACATAAATAACTCAATATAACTTGGCCTCTCCTCCATGAACTCGTAGAGTTATCCATGTATTTGTAACAAAACTATAGAACTCTCAACATTGTAGATGAACCCATTGCCTACTTTATTTAAATATACAAAATAAAATCATAACTAACACTTATAACCTTCTAAATTATTCTAGATAGATCCATCCACTTATGACATAGAAAATTCCATGCATCATTAAACACATCATTCCCTAATATTCATCGAATATTCCAAATTAAATAATGATTTAAACATTATAATACCCAATGTTGCTTTGACTTTAACAATGCCATCATATAACATGTTAAAAGTAATGATTTGAAACCTATTGACTTTGTATGATAAGAGTGCCTTATAAAAAGGTTAAAAATTAAGCTATTGACCATGTTATAATCTTTATGCCTTGACTAAAGTCTTAGATAATAAAACATACAATAAGATTTATTTCAAAACTAACAATACACCTTATTAATATTTAATATGCCAAAGGTTAAAAAACTTGTCACTCATAAAAATGAGTTATTTTTAGTTATAACCATAGATTACATTGAATGAAGATATGTCATGGGTTTATTTCAATACCCTATATTAAACAATATGTTTTATAACAAAACATTTATCAACCTAGTATAATGTTATTATTTGGCCCAAACCAAATTATCAATAGACAAAATGAAATCCATATTAAGACACCAAAATTATACTTCATGTCTTATAAAGAACAATTAAGTACTTCCTAAACACAAGTTATGACAATTATATATACATGAATTAAACTAAGTAAAGATTCCACTTTACCTCAGTTAACATTTGCTACACTTTTCCAAGTCATATGACACATAAATGAATTCAATAGATTATGATCAACATATAACCATTTCAAACTCATAAATGTAAACATGCTACTAGGTTAGACAATATGTAAACATAATAATCAATCAAATCCACATGATGAAAACACATTAGTAACCTAAAATCATGTTACAAGCAATATCAATCAACTAGCAATTATCAAACAATTCTACTCTATGTGGTGTGTGTTGGGTTTCATGTTTCTATTCTCTCTCTCCTTATAGGTCTCCATCTGCACCATCCTATTTGATGATACCCCCCCTCAGTCATAGTCAAGAGGGTGGAATCCATCCTACATCCATCTCATTACAAATTAATAGTGGCTAGACCATATCATGTAAAAACCATAATAAACTAATGTAACAAAATATACTACTTAATCATAATTAAAATGTACCACACAAAATATAACCAACTAATTAATAGTTAAAAATCATGATCATAAGTAATAAATGTTTTCCATAATCAACATATAACTATTTTTAGTTACTTAACACATCAAGTAAACCTATCAATAACCACATCATCAGTAATAATAAGTCCAGAGGAAAATTTGGATGTAACATAACCTATGTTACTAACATATAGAATTTTCACCTCATACCCTAATTATATGGAGGATTAGGGTTTGAACCATAAATCAGTCATTATAGGCATAATATAGAGTTATATAATTCATGAACATAAGAATAGACCCCAAAAGTCTAGACATAGGTGTAACCAAAAGTCTGTGATAATCTTGCACAAAGGACATTAGTGCTAATATCAGGACACTAGACCCACATGGTGCTACTATCCAATTATGGAAATACTATCTAGGAGGGGTTTTGACATAGGGATCTTGTTGATGACACTTAGACTAGCTTCCATCTCAGTTTCTAGCACTTAGATCATTTGTATCATGTGTCTTCCAGATAAGTCTTTACTTGAACTATTTATTACTATTTTTAGAAAAGCCAAAGATATTCAATTATATAATAAATTAGTGGCTATATTTTATGCATATTATTTCCCTAATTTATTCTAACTAGCTCTTTAATCAAACATAAGATTTACATAAGCTAAAAGTTAAAAGGTTAAACTAGTATACATGTTTACCACTAGATAAGAACATTTATTGCATGAACAAGAATTTGAAGATCCATCTAATTTGTGGAATCTTCATCTCAATAGAATTAGGGAAAAATAATGTTGTAGTGTGGTCATGACCCTAATATATTCAAATGGTGAGAGGTGTCTATCTTATTATAGGATGAAGTTTCCATACACCAATAATAAAGAATAATATGAATTTAGGATCCCCATCTTGAAAATTTCACTCAAACACAATGTTGAGTTAATACATATCTTTGGAAACCTTGAACTAGTGGCTAATCATATCAGGAATATATAAGAATGTAAACTCACTTATTTTGAGAATTAAAAGCATAGAGGTTTGGACTTGATTAATTCCTTTGAAGGATTCAACATTAAAGCCAATCTCAAAGAGCAAAACTAGATGATTGATTTGATAATAGTTTCATCTACAAATATGGCACCACTCTAGGAGTCATAGATGCATAAGTTCTTAGTGGAGTTGGACTCTTGCCCTTCTAACCCAGATAACATGGTAAATTTATATTTGTTTGAGGATGAATATAAAATAGTGTAATTCATGAACAATTTTATATATTTTAGAGCTCAAATAATAGATGAAAAATAAGTTGAACCCATGCATGGTGAGGACCTAGGAGAAGATGAAAATTTTCAATTAAAGGAGATCTGTATCCCTCTTTGAATGGTCTCTTTAGAGTGAATTTTTGATCTACAACCCTAAGCTTAGAAGTAAAATCCACTAAGAACAACTAAATCATATTTTGATATAGAAAATTTGGGAATTCAATAACACACTAAATAGGTGAATATAGGCCTAAATTTCACTCAAATTGAGAAATAAAATATGAAAGACATATTTTTAGAATGGACTTAAAAGTTTGTAATCCTAGAATCATTACTCACACTATCCCATTGAAGTTATATCATAAGTATTTTAGGAAAATATAGAGGCCAATAAAAGTAATTTTATAATGTCTAATTCAAATAGATGTGCATAAATTATTGGAGGCTAGAATCATTTTCTCAATTATTCACTCTCACTGGGTAGCTAATTTGGTATCAATCAAGAAAAAGAGTGGATAAATAAGAGTCCATGTTAATTTTAGGAACCTAACATAGCATCATAGAAATATAATTACCCTTTTCCTTCAATGAAAAAGGTAATTAAAATGGTAAGTGGATTAGAGATGATGCCATTTTTGGATGGATTATCTATTTATAATCAAGTACTGGTAAAGGTAGAAGATCAGATGAATACTACCTTCACAAAAAAATTGAGAAATTTTGCATATAAGATGAATCCATTCAACTTAATTAATTTAGGATAAACCTTTTAAAGAGACATGGACTTTGATTTCTAATTCTTAGTTGGTAAGTGCATCACCATAGACATGGATTTTTCACTATGCTCTCTAAAAGTAGAGTTGATCATGTAGACCACCTTTGAAAAGTGTTTGATAGATGTAGAAGATATATAACATCACTTAATTTGAATTAAAGCATAGCTAGGGTTACTAAAGGGAAACTATTAGGTTATATCATCACCAACTATGGAATATCCACTAATCTAGATCAGGGGCATGTCATATCCAAGTTGACATCTTCAAGACGTAAGAAGGAACTAAAATCATTCTTTGGTAAGATAAATTTTGTATAAAAATTCATCTTTAGATCTGTAGAGATTTTCAATCTATTGAATTTTATGCTAAATAAATACAATAAGATAGATTCAAAAACAAAGGCTTAGAGACCTTTTCAAGACATCAAAACTACTATTTATCAGGATCTAGTTCTATTTAGTCCAGATTTCAGTAAGGATTTCTTTCTATATTAATTTTACTCATAACATACTATGGATACTTTGCTTACCCAAAAGGTAGAAGACAATGAATAGCCCATTTCCTTAATGACTACCAATCTAAAAGATGTTGAGCTAAACTACTCTATGATATATCAGAAGATTTATGCCCTGATTAAATCTCTCAAAAAGTTTAGGAACTATGTTTTATAGAATAATACATATGCCATTATTCCATATATTTATTTCAAGCTCATGATTGGCCATAATTAGCTATGTGAGAGAGGATGAAAATGGATTGTCAAAATTCATGAGTTTGACCTTGAGATCAGGCTAGTTAAAATGGTAAGAGGCGAGGGGATTATTTAATTGATGACCAAAATTAATCCAATAATTAGTAATGAACACATTAATGAGACTCAAGTAACTATGGCATGTGGTTCACTCAGATTATCCATTACGTACTCATGACTATATGTATCCTCTATAACTAAATAGAGAGTAGAGATGAGCACTCAAGATCAAATTGGCTCATTATATGGTCAATAAAGGAGTCTTTTACATAAATAAATATGAAGGAATCTATCTAATATTTGTTTGAAAATAAGAGGTTGTAGACATCCTAAACAAATTCCATCAAAAGAGAGGCAGTGGGCATCACTCAAAAAACACATCAACTAGTGAGATTCTAAGGATGAAATACTACTAGCCTAAAATATTCAAAGATGCCCAAAATCACATTAGGACTTATCATGACTATTAGATACTTAGGATAAGAGAAGTAAAGTCTACCTTACCTTTGCAACTAGTCATTTAAATTTTAATAGGGTGATAAACCCAAAATCTTTGGTAGGACATAAGTTTATCTTCACAAATATTGACTATTGTATTAGGTAGACCAAATCTGTATCAACAAATAATTCTAAAACAATTTATGTCATCAAGTTTTTATAAAAATTATATTGACCATATTTAGCACTCCTATTTCCATAGTTTTTTTATAATGGTATAACTTTCCAATCTTCTAAATTTAAATAATGGGCCTATGACAATCAAATCATAATCAAGTTATCTTTGAGCCAATACTCAAAAGTGAATGGAGTAGTTAAATCCACCAATAATAATTTGATGGGTGTCATTAAGAATTTGACACAAGAGAAAATAAAATAATGGCATATCTTATTCAAGTACGCATTATGGGTAGATAGAACCAAGAACAAGCAAACCCTCAAGGCCTAACCCTTTTTGTTAGTGTATGGATAAAAAATATTCTTCTCCATTATTCTCAGGATACCAATGTAATAGTTTATGTAAGAGTATATGGGGGAAGATGAAAAATTATAATATAGACTATTAGACATAGTTAAAATGGAGGATGAAAGAACTTAAGAAATGCACAAATTTAATAAATATCAAGATATTGTTAAAATATGGTTTGATAAAAATCCAAGATTAAGGTATTTAAGATCTTAAACTTGGTCTTACTATGGGATAAAGCACATGAGAATAAATGAAAACATGATAAGCTCACTCATTTATGGATTAGACCATACCATATATTAGAGAACCTATGTAAGAATGCCTTTTAGTTAAAATAACTAAAAGGTACTGACTTGGCCTTTCCAGTCAATGGAATTTTTTTAAAGAATTATTTAATGGTTGATCCAACTAGAGATGCCTCAAACTGATTACAAGTGAAATTTTTAGATTTGGGATTATATTATATTTCTTTTTTCTAGATTAGATTTCATGCTTTCTATAATAATTTATTACTTTTAATGAGTGCTCTTTCTTGCTTTCTACATTTTACTTTTAGTAGATTAGTTATTATACTTTATAGTTTATTTTTTTTAAACTACATAATGGACCAACTGATTTCCTACATGGATATTATAAAGGAACTTCCAAAATCAAGGGAATGATTAATAAGGATAAAAAATTAGTCCTCATATGGATTTAATATTATAGTACTAGAACTTATAGATTCAAGGTACGTATTATGAATTGATTAGGTCTTTCTTTTATTGAGTAAGTTTACTAGAACTCTAAGATTTACTTTGATATAATCATGAAAATTTTATAAGGACTTTTAATTTTTAAATATAAACTACACTATAACATACTAAAACTTGGAAGAGTGATAAGAAAAATATAATTGTATATATAATGGCATGGATGGATTGATAAAAATAATTTTTATTATACATATATCTAGCCAATAGTTATTCCCAACTTTTCATTTATCTCTGTTTCCAAAAAAAAACTCAATCATACAAAATAATATAAGATGAGTGATTGAAGCAATCTCTACCAGGGCTATGGATGTCTGTCTAGTAGTAGAGAAAGGCTTTGAGTTGAATCAAAGGCATATCTATCAAGATTATGAATGGAAATAGAGTAACACACAAGATTCCCTAATTATTTGGTTATAGAATATGAAATTAGCATGAAACCTACATGATTTAAGTAGGAATTTGTGAAGAATTTCATAACAAGGAAAATTGAATCCAAAAAATCATACACTCATATCTATGGAGTGAAAAGGAACGTATATTACATGAGGAAATATGTGTTTTTTCAAGGTCTAGTTTATTTGTTGATTTCTTTGTAGGGTTAAAGTTTGATTATGCTATATTACTAAGATTATTGGTTCTAAAAATACTTAGGATTATTTTACCTTATGAGTTAACATTTATTATGCCATAACACACACCCCTAATTTAAATAAAAATTAAATAGAGATCCATTACTATTGAAAATATTTATTTAGGCAACTTTAAACCTTAGGAATCCATGCTATGGATTTATTCATGCAAAAGTCTAAGGTTATTTTTTAAGTCTAAATATATAGAAAGTTAAAATTTCAAAATCAAATCTTGTACAAATGTTTCAATTTATTTTAAAACTTAGGTATTCATATTTCCTTTTCAAAAGGTTGGCACTTTGATTTATGTACTAATGAGACTATTTTTTTGTCCTTATGTTTTTATATTTTGAATGACCACATGACCATCAGCAAGGACTTATTAATTAATAAAAATTATACTTGATTTATTATACACAATATCAAGATGGGTGGAATCATTGCATTATTCAAAACCTATAACCCTTTTGCAAAAGTTTCCATGTCTTCTAGTAATCCCATGACCTAGTAATTAGACATGTGGCATCCATACAGTACATGGAGCCTTTAGCTTTCACAAAAATTTTAAGTACTTAAAGTCTCCAAGATATAAGAAGAGACCATACATAATTTTTTAATAAAATATAACCATAAAAGATTTAAAACTAAATTTAATGGTTTAATGGTTCCTAGTTCCCACAATATAATGGTTTTTAGATTTTGAGCTCTAGGCATTCAACACTTGGCATATTTTTATTTACCCATAAATGAAGAAACATTGCATGATTATAATGGATTTGAGGTCATAAATTTTAATACCTATGAGTTTGTAATCTCTGATAAGATGACAAGTGGGACAATTCTATTGGCTTGATCTTTCAAAATAAGATATACTCAATTAAAGAACTAATGGTCCCATGGCTTTAAATCTTTATGCCTTTGGGATTCTGATCCCATGCCACATGTCAACATTCCTTTATAAAAACATTTTACACAATCATACATAGATCAAAAGTCCCAAGTTTTCATGATCCTATGATTCCAAGACCCCATAGATTTAAGGTTACTCTATGTGGCACAAGTACATTAACTAGTGGCCCCAGAGTATATAAAACTTTTATATAGATATAAATGCCCAAGTGAATGATAACTAGAAAAGTGTCAAAATCAATAAAAATATGTCAAAATATACATAAATGATTTGAGAACAAGGCAAAAAAGTTAATAAATGAGGAATTGATAGCTATCTAGAATATGATGATTGGACATGTGAATCTACCAAATAGTTACCATTTTTAAAACAAGTGAACCTACCAAAGCTAATTGACACATTCAAATTTAAATGAGAATGAAATTAAAATTCCATTATTTATATTGATGACACATGAATGCATTTGATACTCATTATTTTTGGAAATATATGTAAAATCTAGTTGAAGTTTAATCATTTCCCCATCGATCTATCAATCACACTATGTAATTCTAAGCCCTCAAGTGTCAAAAGAGCTCATCTATGGCACCTAGATACCTAGGATATCTGAAAACATGATAAAAATTATTGGAAATATGGGGGATTATTTATATTACCCTAAACATATAGAAATTAGATTGAAATCATAAGGGTAGCTCCTTTATTACTACCATGCCATGTGCTAAACGAAATTGGAAAAGATGAAGTGGATTTTGAACTATACTTTAGCATTTCTAAGGATATAGGTCAAAAACATTAGGCCTATTACTATAAAAAGTACATTAACTAATGGCCTAAAATAAAACTCCATTGAGTATTGGAAAAATTTAATTTGTGGATAGGACAAATTTTATTGAAGTTGGAAATTCTAGGTGTCACTATAATTTGAAGGTGGCATAATTTATGGAATGTGAGCCTATGAAGAAAATAAGGATATACCTTAGGGAGATAAAAGAGAATAAGAAGGTGAACATTTCATATGGTTACTAGGAGTATGATCACGATGTTGTTTTTATGAATGTATTAGATGATACTAAGGGGTGGACAAGAATAAAGGATAAAAATTGTTGACAATATATGCTCAAGGTATTCATTACAATCTTAAGATTATTGAAGAGAAAGTTAAAGAGATGGAAGAGAAAAAAATAGAACATGGATCCGTTAGTGGCCTCCAACTTAGCCACATGATTTATATGGGTAAGACCAACCTCCATATCTTATAGGAGAATACTTAAGTTTACAATAGGGAGAATCTAATAGCCATAGGTAGTCAAATCCTCAAGTAATGAGAGAAATTATAAAATACATCCCCATCCTTAGCTACTGTATTCATCTTCAAATACTAATACAATTTTTAGAATAACTACTATCAAGTAGAAAACTACACCTTCTTAGGGTTGGCATAAGAGTACATTGTTAGTGGCACTTTTACCACCAATTATAACTACCACCCAAGTTAGTCTCCCTGAGTTTTTATAAGATTATTTCATGTCAATTCTAGTTGATTCTTCTTCTCCTTAGAAACTTCAACTAAGTCCACCTCTAACCACTACCATTACTGAGGGGGCATCTTATCAAGCACTCCTTACCATGTTAGTTCATGCTCCATTCACCATTCCTTCCCACCTCCTATAATGATACATTCCACCAATATAGCTACTTCAATTATTTCAAAATCCACCTCTTCTTCCACTTACCCTATTATCACTTACCAGAGGAAAGCTAAGGGTCCTTCCATATATTACATGGGAAAATGAGTAGAAGAAAGACCATATTTTCACTCCATACAATAGAGGAATCTATTAATGAGGAATAAGTATAAAAAGAAGATCCTACACCAATAATATATTTAGTTTAATATTAAACTTATGAATATAAAGAAAATGTGGAAATAATGAAAGGGACTAGACCTAAATTAAGTGAAAAAGAAACCCCATATGATGAAGAGAAAGAGTTGGAGAAGCCTAATGCCATGTTCTTGTAAATCTTAAAATAAGAATAAAATCTCACTAGCTCTTTCGATCAATAAATATTCATAGAGGAACAAAGAAAAAACATAAGTGAGGTAGTATCTTCTCTTTTTTCATTTATTTCCATTGTAAATATTTTAACTACATATCTACCTCCAACTATACCAAATATTTTTTATTTATTTCTATTCATTTGTCCATTCTTTCTTATTCAATTGAAATAAAGGAATAAAAAAGGGGGTTTATTTTTAGAGTAGTTCTAATGTTTGCACTTACAAACCTATGACTCTACCATGCCTCAAGAAACATTCATCTCAAATAGAGTTACCTATGACACAGTCTCACCCATACAGTTTGACAATATGACTATTGAGAGAACATTGTGATTGACCTAGTATTTAGTTAAAGTCACTCCATTAAGAGATCCTTCACCATGGTAGAGAATAGTCTATCCAACTCTCTAATTCCCCATACAAATGAGTGAATCATTGTAAAATACATCAATATCACCTCCTTCAATGACTCCTCCACCTTCCACATTTTAAGATCCCAACCTAGAATATGAATAACCATGAGAAATTGTTAAAATATATTCCTAAATGAGAAAAGGCACTGTAGAATGTGAGGGATGATAGATAGGTCCTAGATTTTATTGAATTATCTATAGTCTCTACCTAGTTCAAGAAGAACAATAAAACCATTGAAAGGGTTAGGAAGAGGAACCATTTGAATCTAGACACAAGGTAATAAATTGAATTTGAGTAAAGAGAAAATATGTTTCCCTTGAAAATGAAAGTAAAAAAGGATCCAAGGGATCCTAATGAATATATTAACGATTCATTTACTTTTGTGGACTCAATAAATGAAGCAATGAAAGAGATGTATAAAACAAAAGAGGAAGCACATAAAAATATTTCAATAGAGAAAAACCATGCATGCTCCTTGAGAAATAATTGATTATGTGCAAAGTGTAGCAACTAAGATGCACAACATTTATTATAGTATCTAGGTTTATATAGAAATAATAATATCAAATATAATGAATGTGACCAAGTTTTGACATCAAATTAAACAATAAGAGAAAAGGTTGGATTTATTAGTTCAATTCTTTAGAATCAATTCCTTGAACCAACTAAACTTGATGTCTATCATGGATGCATCATGGGGCCTTAACTACATAATTAAAAGAAGGAATTCTTTCCTCAATTAGTACAATTAGATAAAGTCTTTATTAGGACATTTATAAAATCTTGAAAGTGATGCCTTCAAAATTATGAAGGACATGAGGATCACTAATGTGATCAATACTATCCACCCATTAGTTGAAGAAGATGGGGTGGCATTTAAGTAAATACTAATGGTGTCACATAAACACCCATCTAAATATAATAATGTACTTACACATTTTTACTAAGTCAAAACTTTAGTTCCAAATATCCATTGCATGCATATATTGTATTTTTATTTTGAAGAGTCCATTATATGTTGAATACTATACATGCATCCTTTATATGGGATTAGGACACAATTCCTATTTTTGTAACTATATTATTAAACTTTGTTTGAGAGATGAGGCTTTCCCCATCCTAATCCCATTTATACTTGTAACATCCCAATCCAAAAAAGAGGATAACTTTCATTGTTAAATATTAATAGGAAATAGTGAAGAAGTTTTGCAATCTTAGTCTTAATATGCAAATATTTATTCTTCTCTATCTTGTAGATTGTGTAAGAAGTTATATCATTCTAGTTTCTTAATATTTTGGTTATGTATGCATTATAATTTATTTATAGTCATTCATATTAATCTTTAGCCGATTTGAATACCTTTTCCATATAAATCATAATCCCCCCTTGTAGATGGGTTATTGTAGTGTAACAAATGTGGTAACCTTTGATTTCATGTGTTTAAGTGTGTTTTATTTTTGTTCCCTTTAAATCCTAACCATGTTTCATTTTTGGTGTGATATAGTAACTTCAAACAAGAATTTTTCTATGATATCTTGTCCTACCTAAGTTTAAGTACTGGTCTTCAAAGGTATCATCTAGTGTAGTCCACAATCCTCCTTTTCTACCCTACCTTTCCCTCTTTTTTGAGTTTATTTTGAAACCCACCTTAGTTAAAATCACCATCCTTAACCCATTTCAAATATATCTAGGATCAACCATGTCCAACTCATCTATGGTAAACAATCTTCCTCACTCACCATTATTCCAAAAATAGGTTGTTTACAAAACTTGATACCCCATAAATCATGACTTCGAGTAAATACCTTTTCACTAAATCTAAAATTTTAGAGGCTACCTCATAAAGTTTGATGTTGTGTGCATAAAACCCACATCAACAAATAACAAAAATCTAGCACTATAAGGAGGGAATGAACCTCCACCTCTATTTTATTTGAAAATAATTATGTGAGTTACATTGTAATCACCCAAAAGACTTGTAATGTCAACCTATGACACTATATTATTGTTCTAACCTTTAAAAATTCATAGGAAAGTTAGGTCTAATAAAGGATTTAGCAAAGAAACCTAAGCTCAATCATTCTCTCCAAATAGACAACCCCACCTTCTATTAGTCATAATGATCCATCCTCAGGCTCAATGATAACCTAAAATCCAATATCTACTTCATGCTCCAACTTGGTTGATTGATTATGCTATTAATGTTGTAGTAGTTGTCCATGACTTACCCATGAATCTTGAGAAATATTTTCATTCCTTTACTCCCTCAAGAGGAAGGACTACTGAAGAACACATCAAAGCCTTCAAAACTAATTTGGAAATTTTAAAATTAACCCTTGAGGACATAGCATGTAGAATATTTCCCTTAACATAGCAAGACATGAACTATGAATCATTCCTTAATATCCTAGAAGGTTCAATCATCTCTTGGAAAAAATGTCAAAACATTTTTGCACATGATATTATTAGGTCACCAATGCAATTGTCATTCATGAACACTTTAAAAGTATGAAGAGAGATCCAAATGAGCCAATTTGAACCTTCAATGCTATATTTTATAACATGTGTAGTATACTTGAGACTACTTACACACCAATGAGTAGTTGGTCCAAGAGATGTACAAGAATGTTCTAGACCCTATAACCATTGTCTTTCTACATAGAGTTATTGGTATTGATACATTTCAGTTGGGTTATGTAAAAGATATCAATGTAGACAAACAATTAAACCCTTAGATGCAGTATTTGGATCTGCTCACTTTTGTTCTTTTTTTTTGAACTTTAGTCTAATTTCAAATACAAATCAAAACATTATAGCCCAAAACTAGTATCTAGTTTCTCAATATTTTGGTTGTGTACAAGTTATCTTTTATGTACAGTCATTCATATTAATCTATAGAAGATCTAAATAACTTTTGTATATAAATCATAATCTCCCCTTATAGATGTGATATTTTAGTATAGATGTGATATTTTAGTATAAACAATGTGGCAACCTTTTATTTCATGTGCTTATGTATGTTGTATTTTCATTCCCTTTGAATCCTAAATATGTTTGATTATTGGTGTGATATAATAGCTTGTATCAAAAATTAGTATATGATATCTTGTCCTACCTATGTTAAATTATTGGTCTTGAAAGGTTTCATCTAATGTGGTCTAAAAATCTCATTTTCTACCCTACCTTTACCTCCTTTTTGAGTTTATTTTGAATTCATACTAATATTAGTTAAAACCATCATCCTTAACCCATTTCAAGTAGATCTAGGCTCACCCATATCAAAATCATATATGGTAAACAATCTACCTCACTCACCTCTATTCCACCAATAGGTTGTTTATAAAACCCAATACCCCTCAACACATGCCTTAGATTGAATACCTTTTCAATGATCCTAAAATGTTAGAGGCTATCTTGTAATATTTCTTTTAGTGTGCAGAAAACACACATCAATAGGAAGGAGAACACAAATCTACACCTATGCCTCACTAAAGATCTCAAGTTGATTGATGTTACATTTCCTACCTTGGTTACTCATGTTTTTGGTGACCAAGTTATGTCAAAGTAAAACCAGTTCACATCCCTCCTCTCATAAATCATAAAAGATAGGATTGCTATGTAAAAGCTAAAAGAAATTGCATGCAAAGGCTAAATCTCAAGGTTGAGATAATGACCATTTTTTAGCTCCTCGAAGAATATGATAAATTCCTCGACACTAATATGAATAGATATCGTAACATACCTCAAAACATGATTGAATAAAATCAAGAGTTGTCTAACAAATGGATGGATGCCAAACTAAATTTCATAAAAGATGATAAAGAGAAAGCTACCCATCAAAGACCATTATGCCATATTAGATGTTCTATATGTTGCACTCAATAAATAAATTAAATCTAGAGATAGTGTCATACATAATATATAGACTTGGGAAAATTAAATACTATATAATACATTTGTTGGTATTCAAATGCAGAGGTACAAACATTAGTTGGAGGAAATATCCCAAGACATTCAACTAAAATTATCTAATGTAAAGTCTATACTTATAATGATGGAATATGAAGATATCCAAAGTTTAATCTAGTGTCAAGTGTTGTTACACATTATAATTAATATTGTAATATAAAATATCAAGGATTGTACAAAATTGAAAAATACATGTCTCATTTGGATAGCTCTATTGTAGAGATCATCCAAGAGCCTCAACTCATTCCTCTAAATCAACTCTAATAGGAACTCCACTAGAACAAAGTTATTATAGTTACACAACCTACACCTCAACCAAAATAACCACCTCTACAATTATAATATTAAAAAACTTCCTCTTTAATATCATAATTAGAACCATCTTCACAACTTCTTTCATCTTAACTGATGGAATCCATGTTAACACCTTCATTGTAGGTACTTCATAGAATTGGGTTTTGTATTTTTAGAAAAATTTTGTGGTAAGAAGGCTTTAAACATTAGGAGTGGGACTAGGATGGTTAAAAACCTATGAAGGGAGTCCAAGTAATTATGTTAATCTATTTAAAACATGTAAGGGGGATAGATTAGTATGTTAATTTAAAAAATTAAAGTGAAGCTAAGTAGTGCAAGGAGGCTAAGTAGTGTGTAAGAGGTGAAAATAGGCAAATGATACCTTGAGTGATTAATGTAACTTATGGTTCTAGTCTAGTTACTTAGAACATACATATTTTTTATCTTCCACATTGATCACACTTCCTATGATATTTTCTCTAAAGGAGACAATTGTTTAATTCTAGTAAAGTGTTGGTAGTAAAGAGGCTTAAAATTTATAGAGTGTAATTGGTGGAGATGTGTGTGAATCAAACTATTTTGTCTTTTATATCATGTTTTGTATGTATTTATCACTTGAAAACATCTACATAGTCTTTAAGCTGTAATGATTATTTA
>JARHVA010004967.1:700000-730000 GCA_037957365.1 Torreya grandis
CTCATGTTTGACTATTTTGATTTATATGCAACTATAACTAATATTTATGTCACTATTTCCCATTGTGTTTAAATGAATCTAATTTTTATTTTCTAAGCCCATGTGCCACAAATTATATCTTGAGTGCATCTGGATAGCCTGATCTCTATGAAAAAACCCTATGAATGCACCCTCTTTTGAGGGGAGTTGTTGAACATGTAAAATAACTATTTTTAAAATAAAAAGATCTACAAAATGTGTGTTATCTAGAGCATATATAATAATTTCATAATAAACCAATATAATGTGTTTATAAAACATCATAATGTAAGATAATCTGAGCATAAGTGTGTAATTTTTGATGTATGTTAGGTCTAAAATTCATAAAGTTGTCAAGATATATATAACAGTGTATATGAACAATAAATATGAGTAATAATAAAGTAGCTACCTAGGGGGATGGGGCATGATGTTCATAATGACACCAAAATAGGAAGGGAAGATATATGAGGTCCATCATGGAATCTAAAATTGTAGTGTGTAACAAGGAAGGGACAAGTTTCATGGGCATGATGCATATAAAAAATCATGCATACAATACACAAGAGATACATAAAGTAGGATAGGAGGCACAATATAAGGGACATGGGCACATGCCACTAAATATGAGAAAGTAAGACATACAAGTACATGTTCAAGTGTCCATATTCACACACAACAAACAACTTGGTTTAGATCCACATGGAAGGGCATGCTCAAATTTTAGCATACATAATTAGTAAATCACACACAAGGACATGAGCACATGTCTAAAACATACATATAATAAAAAAAGTGGTGTAGATCCATAGATTAATGGGATATTTAGTTTGCCTCAAATAGATAAAGCATATAGACACAATCAAGTCTAAACTAGGAAAATTAGAAATTAAAATATGCATGAACATATGATACAAATATGTATAAGAGATAAGATATATATAGGTTGAGTCTAAATTAGTAGTAGTTGGCAAAAAATCTAAGTAGGTGTAGGATGATCAATATCAAGATATAATAATACTAAATATGTCATGTACATTTTAGAAAGATATAACTTAGAAATTAAAACTATGTATAGGGTTCTCTTAAATGGCTGAATGTATCAAATGAAGAACCATGTATTTGTGTGTATGCCCCTAGTCGGTAGATAGTAGTAAATCTAGATCAGTGTAGTAGACCTCAGTCCTATAGTAATAATTAATCACTTGACAAGAATAAGTGAATCATGTATGTATGATAAAAACTGACTATAGTTAGATAGATAACATATGAAGTTTTCATAAAATATAACAAGTGTAAACATGGAAATGCATATAATCTATAATTTATAGTTTATAATTAAATATTTGAAAATTTTGTGTTTTGCCATATTATATTATTTTTATATTTTCTAGATATAAGTTATGTACAAGTAACATGCAAATGAAACTATATACAAGGATACAAAATAAGGAAAGTATGTACAAGAAGGGAGGAAAAACTAACTAATGAGTCTCATGGGAGACTCACTATCAATGTGGCATGTGTCAAATAAAAGAACAATGATCATACACACTGTATGAAAAGGTAATTGAGGTCCTAAAAGCTATTGTACTAAGTGATCTATAGATAGAATTG
This sequence comes from Torreya grandis, assembly GCA_037957365.1. NCBI lineage: Eukaryota > Viridiplantae > Streptophyta > Pinopsida > Cupressales > Taxaceae > Torreya > Torreya grandis. The sequence goes on from JARHVA010004967.1 coordinate 701,636, forward strand.
GGTATGAAGTAGTGCTAGGAATATATGACACTAACTTTGGTGTCTTATGAACTATAGGGATCTTAGGGACCCACATAGTAGAAGATGTTGTAGCTGACATAAATGACGTGCTAAGAAATATGAGAATTCAATAATAGTAATCTTGAAATAAAAGGAGTAATTGGTAATTGTGATGTGATTTCCTATGGGATAAGTAGAGGATAATCATATGAAAGACCCTCAAATTTGATCTCCTAATTATATTTTATATATTTGAGTCATCTATGCTTGATGGATGGGATGGTTCTTAGCATTTGTACCCATGACATACCCAATAACATGTCAAATGTGCCTGCACTAGGTACTATAAAATATAGTGGCCACATATGTTGGTCCAACCTATATTAGAATTATAATATTCCCAATGGAGCTCGAGACATGGCCACTAAAACCACAAATAACTATGTTAGTAGGAAAAATATCCTACTATGAATACCACAAATGTTGGAGTGTGATAGTGCACATGTTAGTATTTAACCCATTATCAACCATAACACTCTGAATATGATGATAATCTATGTAGGTTCATATAAAGAGTGCTTACAAATATGAATCATCATTGATAATAGTCTACTATGATAAAGTGATGAGTGCTCTATATGGTACTATAATATGATACACACCAAAGATATTATGTAGGAGGTTTAAATCATTTGTAGTGTGATATGATGCCATTGGTAGATATGCCTATTATTAATAGCAAACACCTAAAGTGACCCTTGGTTCATTTGTTATATGCTTTAGAAACAAATCCAAGAATATTTTTAATTACTTAGCTTCCATTTATTGAACTTTGTGTGCCTCTATGGGTGTGTCCACATAAATTATGTTTGCCTATAACAAATCTTGTATCTTATATTTCAAGTTGATGCATTTATTTGTAGTATGGCCTAGTGCCTTGTGTTATTCTTATAATTCATAGGAATCATAAATTTTTGGAAGAGGTTCTATCGTCTCAACCTCTTTAATGAGATGGTGATATATGACATTGTATTTTAGGATTTTTTTTTAAAACATGTACCGACAATTCTAGAAGGTTGGTGAAAACACTCCATGGAGGAGTTGATAAACTAGGTGAGGAGATGGATTTGAAGTTGTATTGAATGTGACCTTTGGAATACTCTTATTTTCATTATCCCTTAATTTGTATGGAGGATTTGTATAAATCTTAGTAGTTGATTCTTATCCACTTGTATATTTTATTTTACCCATACAGAAAATTTGGACTTCCTTTTCTTTCACTATGTGGCATAAACATGTGAATGTTAGAAACTTATTCGACAAGATAACTTCATGTAGTGTTGATAGTAGGCTCTATTTGAATATGTCTTCGAGCTCTCTATCTACCTGGGGATAGTTATCTTTTATAATATATTTTTATATCCCAAGACATATTATGCAATAGGACCTTTGGACTTTTTATTCAATTATGCTACTTGAGAATATGAGATGTTGTCATTGATGTTAATTTATAAGTTTTCTAAAATAATATCTACCAATGGAATGAATATGATGATAGACTGATTCAGTAGATCATAGAACCAATATAAGTCATAGTCCTTTAGAATGCATATGAACAACTTAGTGAGGAGATAATAATTAGACACATAGTCCAAACATGCTATGTGGAAATCTTGTAGATGGCACTTTAGGTCACCCTTACCATCATACAATGTAAGCTTAGGTGCTATAAATATGAATGACTAAGGTGTTATCACTATGTGATGCGTCAATGGTGTATGTAATATAACATGATAATCCAAGGCATGTGATGGCCTAATAACTCCCTAATCATGAGGTAACACCTTAAATTTCATAGAATGAACCTCATGCATAAGGGATTGTACATCTAGAGAGGAGGAACTAGCCATAGGAAGTGTAGTTACCAATAAAGGTTGTCGAGGTAAAATAGGTTGTTTTACAAGCTGAGTTAGCCCTAAAGTAGGTGTAACAATGTTATTATATGAGAGATTATATTATTCACCATTATTTGATTATTTATTTATTTATATTATGGATTTCAAAATATTTTCATGAACATGGGGTTGTTCCCAAAGTCTATCTTTGAGAATATTTAGAATCTCATCCTTATTGAATATAATATTTTCATTGTTATGTGGGGGGAGAGTGTCCCAATTCCCATCTTATATATCATCTTGATCTTGATTATATTTATCATATTCAAATGTATTATCATTTAATTTCACATAATTATGGTGTGAAATATCAATTATGGAAGTGGTAACTAGTCCTTTGTCCATGGTATAAGATTGAATGGAAAGAATCTGAGTATGCTCAATATGATTGCCGTTAAACCTATCACTTCTTATTAAGGGAAGAGAGATAAATTTTGTAGATGGAATATATTAAAAAAAGTGAAATAGGGATTCTAAAATAGAATTTATGAAATCTAAAATTATTAACACAACCAGTGAAGAGAGGAAAAATAAGGATATAAACCCTAGTAGCATCTAGGATTAGGGTTTGAATAGTATTTGAATTAAGTCAAGCTCACCAACTATTTTAACCTTTTAGGACTTAATGTATGTAAATACTATATTATTAAGGGGGATTAATATAGTAAATTAATGTATAAATATGCATTAAATATATCCATTAATCTATAATATGATTGACTTAATTTGAACTTTCTAAAAATAGTAATAAATAATGTAAAGAAGTACTTAGCTAGAAAAATACTAAAATGGGAGATCTAGAGGCTACAAACTGATACAGAGGTTGGTTTGAAAGTCATAAACAAGATCTAGGTGTCAAAATCCTTCCTAGATAATAGAGCTCTAATTGGATTGTATAACCAAGAGGCACTAGTCTCCCTATTTTTCTGGTAGTGTCCTTTGTGAAAAACTATTTTGAGCTTTTAGGTACACTTATGTTCATGTCTATCAAGTCTATTCTTGTTCACATGAGTTTTGGATCTATATATATGACCTATTTTTCTTAATTTTATGTGAAAACCATAATAATTATGTTGATAGGGTATCTAGTTTATATAGTTAGTAAAGTGTGTTTTTAGTGGGGTAGGCTAGACATCTTCAACACCCTATTATGATGAGAGTTGTCTATATACTAATACATTGAAGAGGGATAAACCTCAATGTATTTATCCCCGCCTAGGTTATGGTGAAAATACAAGTGAATCTAATATGAATATTGGATTGTGTTCTTTAAATGTGCTTGAGATTGTAAACCTGAGTAATCTAAGCTTAAAAATGTTGTAGATGGTTGTATGTAGAAGTATGGTTGAATAGGGATTGATAACATTGATTGTGCATAATTTATTCTAAGTTTGTATGTGTAATTTGCATATGATTTCCATCTATTCATTTTAAGGACAGAAGTCATGTATATATACTATTATGGTGCTTATGTGGGTCTTAAAATAAGTCTAGGCTAACCTTAAGTGGTCTTACATTTGAAAATATATCTACTGGTAGAAAAATGAGAGAAAAACATAGTAGTGCCAAAAATGGGACATTAGCACCATGTGGCTCTACTATCCCTATTAGGTCATTAGTGTCTAAGTGGTATAACTTGAGTAACTAAGGGCCATGATGTCAAGATGAAGATTTATGACTACTTTAGGTATGTTTAGGGGCACATGTGGCATACAAAAAGTTTGGATAAGTGTGAAAATAGGCCCTAAGATAGGTCTACGATTAAGCTAGGAATGTTTGGTCTCAAGTGGCACTCTTAGCACTCAAGTGTAATTTTTAGGTGACTACATAATAACTATAACATAAAGAGCCAGGCTAAGCTTGACCCAAACATTTAATTGTTATGAATTTTATTATAATTCAATACATTATTTAACTTTATCCCAACACAACTCAATATACTAGGTACTAGTGCAAAACATTGAATCAATTATTACAAATTGCTATATTATTCATTCTGGTGCAAAAACTAGAGAGATGATGAAAATATGGTGTATATATAATTTTTAATTGAATATTTTATAAATAACATAGAGAATGATTTTAGTTTTCATTTATTATCTGTAATATAGTGCAAAAACTAAGATATAAGACAAAGTGCCATGCACATACCCCTAATCTAGAAACTAAACATACTAAGTTATACAATTTGAGCAAGGAATATAACTTGTGATAAATAATTTTATAGTCATGTGTATATGTGTTATGAACATTACCCCCATTATAATGATCTATGTAAAACCTAATCCCATCTATGCCAAATGTGAACATATGTTATGTACATGCTCTTATTCTTAACACATTTTTATAAACATATGTAAAATTTGAGTAAAATCTCTAATGTTTTATTTCAATAAATCATTGAAAAAATTATGATGGTTTTTGATAGTATGAAATAACCATTTATATGAAAAAATATATAACACCATTTTATTTTGGACCATAACATAGGGTGTTATTGTCTCTAGGGTGCAAACTTGTTTGAATTAAAAAAAAAACTTAGGCAAAATGTGAAATTCACTGAGCATATTTTGAGTAAATGTATTGACCTACACATACCCTATGTCATAATTCATAAAGTGTGTGTATAAACTAAAAATATTTTGTATCAATTAAGTATAACCTATGTGAAAATGGAATGTACTAAGTGAAATATGTATAAACTAAAACATGGTTTAAGCTATAACTGAAATACACTAAGTAATTTGAAGTATAATCTAAGTCAAAATCTAACATGAAGTGACTATGTACTACGTCAAATACCCCCTTTCATATTGAGTTTGTATAAATAGTGCCTATGTATTCCCCTATATTTATGAGAGGGTGATACTAGTGTAAGTGGTTGAACCAAAAGTAATAAATGATTTATTGAAGATTATTGATTTAATTTTTGATTTGATAACATTTATTATAATTTTTTATTAATGTTAATATATAAAATTTAGATTAGAATTTAAATATTTTCATATATAAATCAAGGAATTTATATGGAGAAACAAAGTTGATATACTCGTGTATGAGAGAAGTTATTTCAAGATAGAAACATAGGAAATACATAATATTATGTGTTTATCGTATGCATAGAAGTAACAATGTTTGGAAAGGAGTTATGGATGGATAGATATTGACTATTTAATATGATAAGCTATATATTATGATAATGTTGACCATGCACTATATTAGTAAGGCATGGTTGCATATATATATATATATATATATATATATATATATATATATATATATATATATATATATATATATATATATATATATATATATATATATATATATGTATGTATGTATGTATGTATGTATGTATATAATTTTAAAATTTGTATTCATTTTAAAATTGAAAATAGTGAAAATTTGATCTCTAAGTTGTAAAAATGCCTCAATAGAGAGATATTTCATGCAGTTCATTCAAGAAGGTTGAGGCCCTTGGTTAGGGAGAGGAGGATGTGGGACTAATGATTAATGAAAGAAAATCTAAGTGTATTTTATTTTTTTTGATTAAATTATATTTATTTAATTTAATTTACATTTTATTTTATTATTTTTTTAGCACACCCCTATCCTTTACGGGTTGTCAATGTCTAGAACCTATGCAATTTTATCTAAACCCTACATGGATTTGTCTAAAATCACTTAGTGTTTTCTCATGTTGTCATCCTATAGGTAGTAGTGATGTCTAAGTTTTCTCTATTTTCAAAAGAAATTACTATATGTTAAAAATTATTATGTGTAGACTCATGCTTGTCTATTTCTAATGTGAAATTTGTGTGTTTTACTTATTTATAATAGGATATTATTTATAGAGAGTTCTCACAAAATCATATGATGGATAATGTTCGTGCATTTCATATATTAGATTTTATTCCTTATAGTGTGCATACTATACCACATTGGCCAAAAGGTGCGATGTTAACACTTGCACTTTATGATTCCTTACCAGGGAGATGCTAATAACTATTGAGGATGTGTGGAGGATTCTTAGACTTCCATTTACTAGGACTATAGATAATTAAGGGTCATGGGGGATTGGGAGAAAATTATCTTGTGCATAGGTAATTTACAAGGAGACCATGTGCACATCATAATTTTTGAAGAGATTTAGATGTATTATTTCTTCATATTATTCAATCTAATGTGTGTGCATACATTTTTGGATGGATTATTGGTATAGTTAATAGTTTTGGATGGTGCCAATGTTTCTATTTCTTATAGGATGCATTTTAATATTCATTCTATTGAGGAGCATACTATGCTGTATTATTGGGGCTGTATTATGTTATCACTTTTATATAATGATCTATAAGGTTTACACATGAGGATTTTAGTAGAAATATTGAATCTACCACTCTATTATATTATTAGGAATATTCTCACATTATTTTTACACAACTGGTCAAGCTTCTCATTTGGATTGGGTACACCCTTAGATATACATGAAGAGATGGGTCAACATTGCTGAGGTAGAAGATAGGAGCACCATGATATGTATGAGATTCATAGATGAGTTAAATTTAAAATTTATTATATGAAGGTCATATATAATATTATTTGGATGGCTTGAGGATGGCATAAATCTATGTTGGATTCAAATTAGTTGTTGGTATCAGGATAGGTGGCCCAATTTTAATGAGTGGTATTAATATTGATGCATTATTTTAAAATTTAGGTATGATAGGATGTGCCACCAACACCATGGGTGTTTGGACATAATTTCATGTCTATAGTGATGCCAGAAGAAAGAGGTAGTCCATTAGAGTGTGATATCACTCCCATGCCTACACATGATAGTGATATGAAGACCTAGATATAAATGATGGAGGTTATACAAACGAATATGATACATGGAGGGATGATCATTTATGGTCTATATTATTTATAACTAGAGTAAATGGTGTTATGGATGATGTGTTCAATTATCCACCTATGAGGGCCATTAGAGGTATAATATGTTTGAGTTAATTTATTAATGTACTTTAAATTTTTGATGTTTAAATAATGGCTAACATTTTTAATTTTATTTGTCTATGTAGGGAATGTTAACTATTATATTATGATGATTGAGTTATCATTATATGAGTTTTATTAACATGTTACCAATAATAACATGTATGGTAGTTTGATTGAGTAGGCAATAATAGTTGTAGGTTTATGTTCTTTATTTGATAGAGATTCGATTACTACTACTCATTTTTTTAACAAATATATAATGGGATTAGTTAAGAGAAGAGTTAGTGATAACACATATCCCCTAATAGATCTATCTCCTAACTTAGGTAAGCAATTATTATATGTATACATTTTATTATAGATAGAGCATAGAGATATGAAGGAAAGGTTAGTGTTATACATAGATCATGAGTAGAGGGATAAACTGAGATTGAGGATGTAAGTTTATCCTACAAGTTATACATATAGAGATATAATATTATGCAATACAAAAGATGTTTATATGGATGTATATGGTCATTTTGACTATGCTCCATATATTGAGTGATCATTGATTGTTATATTGTATAAAATTTTATTTTGTTCTATGTTATTGGACACACACACACAAACTAGTTGATTTAGTAATTTAATCTAAAATTATCTTAGGTATTTAATCACATGGTAATTTTAAATGTATGTATTTAATTGAATTATGTATTTGAATGTTTTGAAATTTTATAATTGTGATGTATATTATAAAACATTTATACAACTAATTGCATATTGTATAATAATTTGACCAAATTTAAGGTCATAATATTTGTAAACCATAAAAATCATTCCATATATCTAAATTAATGTAATTTCATTTTGGCACTGCTCTATTATGCATATCTATAGTAAGGATATGTGTAACATATATGGTAAAAACATTTATCGATTGTCTCACTCACTATTGATATATTTTTATTTCCTTGTGTTATAACAATACTATTTTATTTATTTATTTATTTATTTATATTTTTTAATATCTTCCATAATTGTTTAACTAATTATAACCTTGATATAGCATACCTATGTTATCTTTCTACATTTCTAGGAACATGATGAGTGACCATTGGTTCCTTAATAGGAACATTTTGGGATAACTCAATCATGGTATAATGTGATCTAGTAGAATGAGGAGAAGGAGATCTCTATGCCTCCTTAGCAAATGTAAGAATACCTCTATCAACATATTGCTCAATATTGTTTTTAAGGGCACAATAATCATTATCCCAATGACCATTAATGTGATCATAGTTGAAATAAGGTTTATTTTTTGTTTTCTCTAACCCCTGTGGTGGATAATAATGATTTGGAGGAAGTATTCATGAATATATCAAATAGTGGTTTAATAATGTCATGAGACATATCTTTGAATGAATAAAAATATATCATAGGTTGCATTCTACCATAATGTGATTTATACATTGTAGGAAATGATATAAAAATGGATTCTTTCCATTGATTTAGTAGTTTAAATTGTGTTTTTTATGGAATAGTTTCTTTAGGATAAGGTGGATTAGGTTCTTGAATAAGGTTGGATGAAGCTAGTGGTAAAACTCAATCTCAAAATCTACCTCTTTATTTATTTTCACAATTCCAAATTTATCATGTAATGCAATAGTATAATAGTAAATATACTAAGATGAGTTAGATGTCTAATACAAGAAAATTTCCTTAAGAGGAAAAATGAGACTCTTAAAAATGATGTAGTATGTCTCCAAATCTATTGGTTGATAAACTAATTGTTGCATACATGTGTTAAGAAATAATATATAATCACAAAATGGATATGATTTTACCTAATGTAGGGATCAAAATCTATCATATGTAAATCTAGGTAATTTATTTTAAATAAAGTGCATCAGACAAAATTCTTCTAACTCAACAGATATATGTAAAGATCTACTAGGTAGTAAATGATGAAACCAATTGAGTGCATCATAATCTAAACTCTTTGTAAATAACTTAGTATTATCCTGCTACCATTGTAACCATTCATAAATTTTCAATAATATATGAGGTGTAAATAGGGATCCACACTTTCATTAAACTTAAGAAATGTTGGTATCTTAAAATTATGCGTAAATGGTGCATAAAATATATTGCAAATTATAAGGTTACCATTTATAGAATTGAAATGAACCCAAGAGTGATATTATTTAATTTCCAATGTAAATCAGTGTTAATATAATTATAATTCAGCAACAACATGAATTAGATAAACAAAATATTGTAATGAAATTATAAGATCTTGAAGGGGATCATTTAATAAATTAATCTTATTATTAATTTTATAAATTGGTACACTATTTTGAATAGGATAAGAAGGTTTATGAATAGATATTTCTTCATGAATGGTAAGTTTTGGGAATTCATTGGTATTTAATATATAATTAGTTTACAAAGGTGTATTAGATTCTACTAAATTAGGAGAAATAGTACTAGTGTTCTCATCACTAAAATAAACATGTTCACATAGTTCATATTTCGAAGAGGAATAGGAAATATCATCATGAAATGTAGAAATTTCAACATCTAGTGAACTGTCACTTAATTTACCATTTATAATAAAAAGCAATGTCACTATGGGGTAGTGTAAATAAGAATATATAATCAAGTTAGTAGAAACATTTTCCTATGTAATATGCATATAATAATCACCATCCTTTAAATTTTCTTCTTGACCAATGTCTTTTACACTTTTAAAATAAAAATTTCAAATAAAAACACTTTAATTGTCATAAGAAGAGGGTGTAGAAGGTGAATATGTACTTTCTATTTTACTGAAAGTATCATCACATGTAAAAAGAATGATATTTTTATTGATATTTTTATTTTCATTATCAACATTAGAAATTGAAAAAATATAATTTTCAACAAGAGAAAAGGGAGGAAACACATTTACACATTATACCTTATTTAAAACTATCATCATATTAAAACAAACACTATTTTAATTTTTATTATTGACATTTGAAATAGAAACATTTTTACTGTTACAACAATAAAGGACAGGGGAAACATTTGTGTTTTCTACTATAGTCATATCATTATCGTATGTAAAAGAAACATGATTATAAATATAATGAAACTATTAAGATACACAATTTTAAATTTCATTATACAATGTAATTTTAAGTTTATTGTTTTTATATTTTGTAATGCTAAAAGGAGACAGTAATATTTTGTGATAAGATAGGATTATTATCAAATAATGCATCACCAATGAGGGTTTTATTTGTAATTATATTTTTATCTTCTTTAAAAACCCATAGAAAGGTCTTGCACGGAAACCAAATAGTAATAAATAAAAAGGAGGGATTTAGGGTTAGGGGAATAAATAAAATGGCCTTGAAAACACTACTATAACTTAGTGCCATTTACATAGTCCTAAAAGGGGACCTCATGCCAATGTGGTTATCCCTATATTATGGATGTGTGATTGGTTAATATTCAATGTGGATCTAAATTACCATTTATTGCACCCTTTTATTGGTCCAAACATGAAATATAAATGTAAAAAATAAATAAAAAATAGATAAAATGGAAGTACTAAGCTTAATGTAGAATGCTTTTCTTTGATTGTGATTTTTTATGTTGATAACTACTAGACATAAAATGCCTCTAAAGAATATGTATATAAAAGAATCCTAATTAAAAATTTAAACCATTATAGCACCTCAACAAATAAAAAAAGGAGTAAAACTATCGTAAAAGAGACCCAAATGAAATGTGCTCCAAAACAAGGACCAATAGAAACATTATGGTAAGACTGTTGCTTATGGATAATAACTCATGGCATGATAGTCTAAAATGAGCAATATAATCAAGAAATAGGAAGAAAATAAGATAAAAAATATGAAAATTACCATGGATCCCTATGACACATCTAAGAATATAATAAGTAAATAATAATTTTAAATTAAATGAAAATGTTAATAGAAGAGATCAAAAATGAAAAGGATGTAAGAATAAAAATAGATGTACCAATAGAGTCATAATTTAACATTAGGGTCCTATAAATAAAAAATACATGAAAACACATAGTACTTGTGTTTTCTTGACCAAATTTGGGTGTCTGTAACATAATTTTTAATATTGGCATCCTCGTCTATACTTGGTCTATTCACCATTCCATTGACTTGAAATGTCTAAGGGAACACTCATTATTTTGTCTAGTGTCATATTATTACTTGAAAAATAATTCAAACACCATTATTATGCTTACAAGTTCTTATTAACCTAGTTCAAGTAGTATTTGTTCATATGGGAAAATACTAGACTAGGTAGACAAAACCACATTATGGCCTTATCTCCTATGCTCCAAAAACAAATTTTTAAAATTGAATCATTTAATTTTACTCATCCCACACTTTTAGTATGTAGGTTAACTTCAGTTTTTAAAAAATTCATCTATATAAGCACATCTAGTTAACTCCAAACACATCTAACAATCAATTAGTAATTCTGTTGCACATTAAGATAAAAACAATAGTATTTCCCATTCAAATTCTGAAGTATTCTAACAATCATAGGCCAAATATAATTTTTTTAATTATAATACAATGGAACTCATCTCCAAGGACTCAAGTTAGTATATCTTGTTGCATTCATATAAAAAATATCAATACTCATACATTAACTCTAGAAGGTATAACTACATTTACTCGAGGCCCTTTTTGGCTATTAAGGAAATGCTCAAATCAAACAAGGTTTTCTAACGATAATTTATATATTCAAATTTCTTGATTCTACCCTTTTTATTTGATTTCAATTGGGTTTACTATGTAGGAGATATGGTTTTTATTTTTCAAGTATTCTACACATTAGATCAACATACACATTAAAACAATAAACTCTCATAGATAGGTTCACACACTAAAATCCTAAAATTAGTAGCATAGTCAACCAATATGCATTCATAGTCAACATATAAGGCAATAATGTGTCCATGTCCTCCTAGTGTAGCCATGTCTCAACATAGTTTGAGTTTTTTTGGTTGTGACATAGTTGGTAAGTCTTTCTAGTAAGTTTTCATTAGTAGTCAACCTGCACAGTAAAAAATAATCAAATCCAAGGTAAGTTTTAATATATTTTTTTAGTTTAATATTTTTATAGAATTTTTAATTCTATAAATTATTGTATGTCATATTCATTTATGTAAATTTTGTATATCTAAATCAATTTTATATAGTTTATTTTTTCTTCACATTTCATTATTGAATACAAAAGTACACTAAAAAAATTCAAATTAATAGGGTGATACTTCATTTTTAAAATTTGGCTATCAATATAAATATTTAATTGATCAAATTCCATGAAATTTCTCAATTTATTTTTTTTGTAAAGTTCATGAATCTGAGCATGAAGTGATTCTTTAAACACTTAAAACTAGAGTCAATCCTAAATTTACATTAGATTGATTTGGTAAGGTTAGTATTAAATCTAAGTTACATTTTTTATTGGTAAAGATTACATATCTGATATAGTGTATTTTAATTTATAATTATTTCAATTTATGTATTTGTTTAAATCATTACAAAAACATTTAGTGTAAATTTGTGGTACCATATGAGCTTCCACCTTCGCATGGTTGGTATCATGAGTAGATAATATTATAGTATTTAAAAAAATAGAAACATAAACAATAATACATGATGAGTATATAAATTTTTTCCTCATTAATAGGGGAATACATTAATCTATGTTAGCATAGAAAACTAATATTGTGAAATTTTAGGAACTTACAGTTTGTCTCTAACCCTCATGGCATGGCTAAAATAACCATAAAATACATTCCATTTTACCCATTAAAAGTGAAAATATTATCTTAAGGGATGTATATTCATAATATTTTATATTCTATGTAATGAAAAATGGTAGTTGAAGTTCATTTTTATGTTTATACCTCCATCCAGACATATTCACAAAGATAATTTCTTGATTAGGTACACAAGTCAAAATTTGTGAATTATACTAACCAAATGTTTCTTTGTAAATAAATTTTTATATGTTTTTTTATGTCATCCTCATGAATATTGGATTATAATCCTCCATGTGTGGATTTTAAGCATTGACAATGTATATCTATCACTCATAATTGGCTTACAATGACTACCCAATGTTAATTTCATTTTTACCCTTAATAATGACAAGATTATATTAAAAAATTGATTTTGCCACTTTAAATTTTAAATTATCATTTATAATGGAGGGTATAATTTATATATTACTATATTTATACACCCATATATATGTGTCAGTGAAGATAATTTGTCAATTTATGAATTATACTAACAAACTTTTGGACCCTACAAGAAGATTTTGGTATGAGATAAAATGTGCCACAACTTATTATTTTAAAATAATTGAATAAAATAACATATATGGTTATTATATTATTCACCCATACAACTTTGAGTTCTTACGTTTCATCTCTGCCCCTCATAGTTTGCCTGTAATAGATGCACATAGTTTGTTCCATTTTTAAATTAAAAACAACATGATTCTCTTAAGGTATGTGTCTATTTGAATTAAATTTTAAATTTTGGAGTATTATTGAGTATTTATTAAGTCCATTAATATGTATATACATATATCATGATGTTTCTATGATGATAGTTCACTGATTAGGTGTATGACTCAAAAGTTATCCATTATACTGACCAACTTTTATTCCTTAAAGCAACATTTTGGTGTGAGATAAAATAAAATATAATTTATTACTAATTATGAGTGTAATATAATAAAATTTTGGGATCCTATAGGATTATCTTATGCAAATTTAGGTGCTAATAGTTTGTCTCTACCCTTAACAGTTTCCCTACAAAGGCTGCAAAACTTTAGTATTGTTTTTCCACTTATGATTGACAAGATTTTATTAAGGGATGCATCCAGTCACCTAAAAATTTTAAATATAGGGGTAGGTATGGGTTTTATTAAGTTAATTAATTATTTTATATTCCCATCTACATGTGTTTGTGAATGTGGTTCTTTGATTGGGTGCATGAGTTAAAATTTGTGCATTTTACTAACCACATTTTTATCCCTAAATCAAGATTTCAATCTGAGATAAACCATTACACCATTTATTAATAATAAATATTTAAATATAATAATATTTTAAATGCTTATAATAATCCCATGTGAAACTTTATGATCTTAGGGTTCATCTCTACTCATGATTTTCATGTTATATTTGTTTAAAGTTTATTCAATTTTTCCTCTTAAGAATGAGAACATTACCTTAAGGGATGAATTTATACACCTTAATGTAAATATTATTGGGAAACACATATTCTATAAAATTTTAAATTTTAAATTGATATTCCCATCTATACATGTTCTCAAAGATATTTCATCAATTAGGTGCACAAGTCGAAACTTACACGTTATACTAACTAGATTTTGATTCCTAAAGTAAGATTTTTCTACGTGATAAAATGTTACATAGTTTATTCCTAATAATTATTTTAAAATAATACTCTAAGTGTTTATTATATTATACTCTTTAAAATTTTAGGAGTTGACAATTTATGTCTATCACTCATGGTTTTCCTACAATGGCTATGTAATGTTCATTCCATATTTCTTGTTTAAGAATGATAATATTATATTAAGTGATGTTGATGGTCACCTAAAATTTTAAATTACATGGTATGATATATTTTATATGAAGCAAATAATTTAATTTATACACCCATCTAAACATGTCTGTGAAAATAATTTATTGATTGGGCATGCAAGTGAAATGTTGCACATTATACTTACCAAATTTTAGTCCCTAAAGAAATATTTGTTTGGAAGAGTTTTTTTTTTTTTTAAATTTGATCATAATTTATATTAAAATATAACAATATTTATGCATTTATATTAATCTCCCATGTAACATTAAGAGATGAAAATTTGTCTTTACCCCTCACTATTTTCCTATAACGACTGCGCACAATGTTCATGTCATTTCCCCCCTTAAGAATGACAACATTATATTAAGGTACAAATATAATTGAATAAAAAAATTTAATACGAGGGATTATTAATGGTTTAATAATTCCATTCATACATTTATACGTAAATTTAGACGTGTTTGCAAAGATGGTTCATTGATTGGGCACAAGAGTAATAAGTTACCTACTATACTGATCTACATTTTGGTCCCCAAATAAATATTTAATTGTAAGAGAAAACATGTTTTAAATTATTACTCATAAATATTAGAATATAATATTATATGTTGTGATTATATTAATTTTTGATTTAATTTTAGGAGTTAAGAGTTTGTTTATTCTCACATTTGTTTTGTAATAGCAGTGTAATGTTTGTTTTATTTTTCTCCTTAAAAATGCCAAGATTATATTAGGTAATGAATATAATAACCTAATTTTTTTGAGTATAAGCTATGAAAATGGGTGGATTAATTTAATTCTTATATTTATATACCCATATAAACATGTCCAAGAACAAGGTTTTTGTATTGGATGCACAAGTAAAAATTTATGCGTTATACATATAAATTTGCGTCCCTTAAGTAATATTTCACTATGATAAAAATCATATATATTATAATAATAAATATTATAATATGATCCTATATATTTTATTTATATGTCTCTCATATGAAACTAAAAAATTGATGGTTTCTCTCTACCGCTCACAATTTTCTTGCAATGGTTGCACAAAGTTCAATTTTTACCCATAACAATCAAAATATTCTATTAAGGGATGATTTTTTTCACATGAAATTTTATTATAAAGGATTAATTATGGTGGTTACCTATGTTTACATTCACAAATGGACATGCCTATGATGATGGTTGGTCGATTGGGTACCAAGTCAAATGTTGCACATTATATTGACCAACTTTTGGTTTGTAGAGAAATATTTATCTCTAAGAGAAAATATGTTTCCATTTATTCTCATAAATATTTGAATATAATAATATATTGTGTTTATTATATTATTTCCACTTAAAAATATAGAAACTGACATTTTGTTTCTATCCCTCACGATTTTCTTCTAAGTACTACCTAGAATTTATTCATTTTTCTGTTAAAAATGACAAGATTATCTTAAGGGATGTGTCAAGATAAATTCAATTTTAGAGTTATGGGGATGATATAGGATATAAAAAATAATTTTTTACATTTATTTTTACATTAATATGATTCATCAATTAGGTACGCGAGTCGAAAATTGCATGTTATAATGACCAATATTTGGTCCCTAAAGAATTTTTTTACTGTGAGAGAAAATGTGTTTCCATTTATTACTCATAAATACTAGAATATAATAATATAAATTTTTCTTCTATGACTCTACCATATATTTTTAGGAGTTTACTATTTATTTGTACCCCTCATGATTTTTCTACAATGGTTGAATAAAGTTTATTCTATTTTTTCCTTAAGATAATAAGATTATCTTAAGTGATTCATCAACTTGAATGAAATTTTTTATTCTAGGATATATTTAATGGTGGATTAATACTATTCATATATTTATATTTATATACATGTGTGTGTCTTTGAATATAGTTTGTTGATTGGGCTTACAAGTCAAAAGTTACATGCTATACTGACCAACTTTTGGTCTGTAAATCAAGATTTCACTATGAGAGAAAAAATGCCATTATTTATTCCTAATTTAAATTTTATGATAATAATATTCATATTTATTATAGTAATCGCTATTAAAATTTTACGTATTGATGGTTTCTTTCTACCTTTCAAAATTTTCTTGCAATGGATGCCTAAAGTTCATTCCATTTTTCCCCTTAAGAACAATAAGATTCTCTTAAGGGATGCATTTAACCAAATGAATATTTAAAGTTTGGAGGCAAATATAGGGTTAAACAATTAATATCATATTTTTATATTACCATTTATATGTGTTCACAAATATGGTTCATTGATTCGACACGTGATTCAGAATTTATGCATTATATTGACCATTTTTTGGTTGTAAATAAATATTTTACTAAGAGAGAAATCATGCCAATTATTATTTCTCATATAATGTGTAATATAATCCTTAAGGGGGTGATTATATTACTCTCTCATGTGGATATAAGATCTAATACTTGGTATTTAACCCTCATGATTTTCTTGTAATGGCTCTTAAAAGTTTGTTCCCTTTTTCTCCTTAAGAAAAACTAGATTCTTGTAAGGGATGCATCTAGACACATGAAAATTTAAATTATAGGGGATGATTAATTATGGATGAAGGTAATTCATGAATTTATATTTACATGTGTGTGTGTGTGTGTGTGTGTGTGTGTGTGTGTGTGTGTGTGTGTGTGTGTGTGTGTGTGTGTGTGTGTGTGTGTGTGTGTGTGTGTGTGTGTTTGTGTGTGTGTGTGTGTGTGTGTGTGTGTGTGTGTGTGTGTGTGTGTGTGTGTGTGTGTGTGTGTTTACAAAGATAATTTATATATTGGGTACATGAGTAAAATGTCGTGCATTATATTGACCAACTTTTGGTCCCTAATGTAAGATTTTATTGTGAGAGTGCTTAAGCCATAAATTTTTTATTATAAAATATTAAATATAATACTATGAGGGTGATTTAAAAAACCCAAAAAAATATTATGTAAAATTCTAGATGATGTCAATTTCTCTCTTACCCTCAATGTTTGACTGTAATGGTTTCCCAACGTTCATTTCATTTTCCCTTAAGAATGATAAGATTATATTAAGGGATGCATATAAATTAATGAAATATTCAAGTACAATGGATGAAATATAATGGAATAACATAATTCATATGTTTATATTCCCATATATATGTATCCACAAAGATAGTTAATCCATTGGGCTTGAAAATAAAAATTATGTTATACTAACCAAATGTTTGTCCCTAAAGAAACATTTATATGAAAAAAAACATACCACCTTTTCTTCCACATTGAGAGTTGAAAAAAATCATCTAATTTGGTACTTACATTACTCACCGATGAAATTTAGGCATCAAATTTTCTTTTCTACCTCTCAAGGTTTGACTACAATAGTTGCCCAAAGTTTATTATGTTTCCCCTTAAAAATGATAAGTTTATATTAAATAATGCATCTAATTAAATATAATTCTTGAGTTTAGAGGATTAACAAGAATAAAAAAATGCCATTACTACATTTTATAATCATCCATACATGTCCATTAATATAATTCATTGAGTGGGTGAATGAGTCAAAATTTATGTATTAAACTGACCAAATTATATTCCTAAAGCAAGATTCCTCTATGAGAGAAACTGTTCTACCATTTATTCCTCCTCATGAGTGGAAGATAATAATATACATGGTGATAAGAGTACTCCCAAATGAAATTATAGGTATTGATATATTTTATCTACACTTCACAATTTTCATGGAATGGATGCTCAAAGTTCATTCTACTTTTCCCCTTTAGAATGATAAGATTATCTTAAGGGATGTGTCTAGTTGCCTACAATTTTCAAGTCCAAGGGATGATAGAGGGTGTACAAAGTCCATTCATACATTTTTATACCCATCCAAATGTGTTTGTGAAGATGGTTTGTCAATTAACATTTGATTAAAAAGTTGTGCACTATACTGACCAATTTTTCTCCATAAAAAACATTTTATTTTGAGATAAAATGTGTCACCATTTCCTATAAGTGATGGTTAGAGGACTTGCCCATGAAAATTTAGGTACTAATGGGTTGTATCTACCAACTAGGTTTTGAAAGAAATTACTATGTGAATTTCTTCATATTTCCCCCTTAATAATGATAATATTATCTTATGGAATACATCTAATTGAATGCATGTTTTGAGTCAAAGGTATTATAAAGCACGAATGGACATAATTATGCCTATACACCCATTCATATGTGTCAATGATTATAGTTTATATATTTAGATTCATGATATTATGATTCATTTATATGTTTTTAAGTCACATTCTAAGTTATTTTGTTTTCATGATACATGTCACAAAGACCATCACAAATAAAATTTCAAGTTTATTGAAGTATGCTATATTTAAAATATTTTTATCAACATAGTTTCTAAATAAAAACCATGGAAGCTAAAAATTATTTATCTATTTGTTGACACAACCATGATATGAAAATTTATTCATTTATGAACAATTAAAAGAAGGATAATGTACAATAAAATATAAACAAAGTAATAATAATGACATATATAAAGTAAATATATAGGTAAAAACTATATAAGTTTATGATTCATAGTGATATGTTAGATAATGTGTATGTGTATCCAAATTATGCCATAATGAAATACAAAATGGGCCATAAAGGCATAAAAAGTGGCCCATATAAGCATACAATACGGACCATATAAACTTAAAAACATATCTATATTATCATACAAAATAAATTACACCTAAAACTACCCCTAACATTATAATTAGCTATCATTTTTTCGAATGCCTCCAAATTAATTACACCTCATTTTCATAGATGTAGAGCTTGGGGTGTTGGATTTTTCATTATAGGGAGAGACTCTCCTCTCATTTTTTTAAGGATAAAATGTATGTGACATAACCTCATATAACTTTTATGGCTGTACAACATAAAAATTAGAAAATAATGGATTAAAATGATGTATGTAAAATGATAGAGTTTCAAAGAACATTATTTTACAATAAGGTGATTTTAAATTACCACATGCACATACAAATATAAATATGATGTAGAGTATCATTATTTGAAGTTAAAAAATATAATTTTAGTATGTGTTCTCACTAGTCTCTATATTTGAATTATGTGGTGTTGGGGGGATATTGTATCTTGGGCCACAACTTAAACATAAGACATAGGTTTATATAGTCGAAGTGGAGTACCCATAACATCTCTTGTCATTTTTAAAAGCAACCAATGAAAAAGATCAATAATGAATCAATTAAAACCAAACTTATTTTAAGTTAAATCTAAATTAATCCTTCTACATAAAGAGAGATAGATAATAGGAGGGAAATGTATTTCTAGTTATAATGTTACCATCATATTTTTTAAGTCTAGATGGGGTACTAATAGTGTTTATTATGATCTATACAAATAAATAATGAAATATAAAAAATACATAACCTATTTATGATAAATTAAATTCATTACTTATATATAAAGAGAGAGTGAGAATGGTATAGAAAGAGATAAAAAAGTGAAAATGAGAGGGAGTGAGAGGTTGACAAATAAAGATGGAGAGGGAGATATAATGTAACATTTTATCCCTTTCTCTCCCTATCTCTTCATATATCTCTATCTCTTGTAAGAAGAGGGGAAGGAAAAATAAGAAAACACATTAAAAATATGGTGTTTAAAAAATATTAAAATAATATAGAAATCTAAGCGTTTATTTTGACAGCTTGAGTGTAGTGTACTACAATGTTAATTATAGCCTCAACAACATAATCAAACTAGGTAGGGTATCTAAAATATCAGTTATCATCTATAAAAATAATAAATGAAATAATTCAAATATTAATCAACTAATTACACATATTAAAATATAAAATTAATATTACCTTACATATATAAATAAACTATAATTAATTACTTGTGTGAATACATATGGTGAAGTATATAAGTCTAGCATATATATCCATGTGCTAGCTTGAGGTGGTAAAGTGATATAGGGGCATCAAATAAGTTTACATATTTTAGTATGATTAGGTCTAGTCAAGTGGTAAAATTCTTGCAAGGACCTTAGGAGTGTAATAGAGTCATTATTTGTCATTTTAGTAGGTGTTCTTATCTTGGGAAGAGTTTCCTGCCAAAACACAAGTTTGAATTTTTGAAATGTAATTAGTGTTATTAGGAGTGTTTGGATAAATGTAAGAGAATGTAAAGTTATTATATAGTATTAAATAGGTCTTTGGTGAGTTTATAAATATTTTTTATGTACAATATCATAAAGAAAAGTGATTAAGGTTAATAATGTTAATTGTATTATATATATTAAAGTTAGCTGTCTCTAGAGGTAGTTACAAGGTAGTTTCTTGTTTTGTTAAAAAAATAAGTTTTAAAGATATAGTAAGTCTTAGGGATAGATAGATAGTAGGGACGCAGGAAATTCAGTTTTGAAGTTGGAGACAAAAAGGTAAGGATATAGAGGAGTTCTAAGAATGAATCAGATTAATATGCAAACAACTCTATATCATGTCTATTAATAGGGTAGTAAAGTTATGCATAGAAATTTAATACAATTGAAAGGATTTAGTAGATATAAATATTTTCTTATGTTTATCTTGTGTTTATAAATGAATATGTTATATATTAATAGTCTTAGTATCTTTTGGGAATGGTTCTCTTGTGGAGTAAGTTGTAAAATTTGGTAATCTCAAAACTGTGTTCAAGTTCATGTATAGAGTCATTAAACACTAAAATTTGATGAAAAGGAAACTCTCATTAACCAAGGTTATGAGTATACTAATATTATATCTAAATATTAGAATCATTATCTTTCATGTTACTACAAACTATGCTGGTGTTCAACAAAAGATATGGTTTCAATAACTAGATTGACTGTATGCCTTGTTTATAAGTAACATTATAGCATGATGGTCTATGAATTAATTTATAGGTGTGAATAATAAATTATGATATATAATGATGGATATTATATTTAATAATAGTTATAACTAATGGAGTAATGATACAAAATCATCAGGGGAGTTAAAAATGTGCCAAATAATTCTGTGTATGCCATGTGTTCAAGAACACAATCAAGCAATTTTGACTAAATGATTGAAAAAAAAATGAAGGTTGGTATGGTATTTATAGAATAATAAATAAAAAATAGTGTGGAAGGACCATGGAATAACAAGTTTTAACCTTTAGGTAAGGTCTATGAATAGTAAACCCTTGTTCTAGGACACACAGGTTGACCATGTCAAAGCAAACCATGGATTTTCTTGTTTAGAACATGGTGAATGATTGTTCAAAGGAAATTTAGGTTTTAAAGAGTTTTTATAAGTTTATAAAGATATTATTCTGGTAATTTTAATGTTGAAACCTAGTATCCCTCTTGTGGAGCCTTTTGGAGCCCTCTTGGGCTTGTTAAAACTGTAAAAACCCTAGGTTTAGGGTAGAAAAAAAATGTAAATATAAAGATTTGTAATAGATGAAATACAATTAAAATTGATAGTTACATAAATTTTAACATGGAGAAAGATATTTTTAGGTTTTTAGACCTGTATGGCTTCTATCCATACCTAAACTAGTGACTATGTGTTGTAGGGGATTAGAAGACCTAATTAGGTCTGAGGAGGTATTGAAAAGGGTATTTAGAAAATAAGTTTAACCATAAAAATTCATGGATATGTGGAGGAGGATAAAATGTGGAATATTATGTTCTTATATTCCCAAAATTGATCCATACATGTCTGTACTAGTCAAAACAAGTAGAAAAAGGCTACTAACAAAGAGGTGAGCTAAGGAGTTTGTTAAAGAAATGTAGGGTTTAATGTTTTAATAGGGGTTCCATTGGGTATATACAAGTTTCTTTACCTTCATATAGGTGTTCCATGTGTAAAAAATTTAATAAAAGGTTTAAATTAAGAATGTAAGTGTTTAGGACAATAGTCAAATGAAAGAGTGGTGTATTGAGTGAATGAAGGTAAATAAAATGAGAAGATGATTTGGTGATTGAGAGTGGTTTTAGAGTCCAAAGGTAGATAGAAAGGAAATTTAAGAAACCAAGTCATTAGAATCATAGAGTGACATGAAACCTCATAAAGGAAGTTGAAAGATCAAAAAGGATTGTGAAGATTGAAATCAATAATTTGCAAATGTAGGTATTAGAGTGAGGTTATAGGCAGAGTATGAGAATGATGCTCTACATCATGAAGCAAATATAAATGTCATATATTGTTTTATAATAGTGTTTTTAGGTTCTTAAATAAATAAATATGTAATACATTATTATTTATTAGCATATGGAGGTTTGAATCAATCGTAGATGGCATATACTATTTCATACTAGTCTCATGTATAAATGTGCATATAGTCTCTATGAGTATGCCTCTTAGACATGAAAATATAACCCCTATATGTATAAACTAAATAGGTTTTAATGTAAACTTCCTCCCACATGATGTGAAATAATGTACAAGAGCTATAAGATTCATGCTAGTTATGCAAACACATGAAGCACCAATAGTAGGAGGGACACTACTATATGTGTCATCACTTTTAGCCTATGTATGACTCCTCAGCATATGCATTCCATTATCAGTAATGACCTATGTGAGACAATTAAACACCTCAAGGGTGTCTAATTTTATACTAAAATACAATATTTTTGGGATAGAAATATGTGTTATTGCACTTACATTTCTCTATGGATGGTTTTGGTCCCATTTGATACCATGTCTATTAAATAATGACCTAAATACCTACCTTGGGATGCCTTCATATAAAAATAATTTGGATTTTATTAGAGAGAAAATTATAGTAAAGATTTCTAAAAAAAATACAATGTAACCTAATTGTAATTTCATGGTGTCTCATCAAACACCATCCACCATCTATTCTAGATTTTTTTAAATCTCTTCATGAATAATCCAATCAATGTGAATGTGTCTATGACTATTTGGTGGTGCTTCAATGATTTTTGGGTTTATGTAATAGAACACAATTATTTATTTTTTATATTTTTATTTTTAATATCATCATATGATAATTTATCAGAATATTATTTCAATACCTCTATTTTATGTAGTATTGTATCAAGTTGAGAAGTGACATTTTCCACTTCATTATAAATGGCTTCCAATATATTATCAAGTGAAATGTATGCAATGTTTTTTTAAGAGTAAAAAAAACTATTAATGATAAATTTTAAATGTTGTCAGTTCATATCATATTTTAAATATAAATATACTTCTTATTATTTAAATTTAATGTGATGGAAACTTTCATCAGGGTTTTGTTAGAGATTTTGTTTAGACAATGGGTGTATCAAATAAATAATCTATATTTATAAAAATAAACATTTAAATTAGGTAGTTTAAATATTTCATGAGCTGATTTTAATTTTAATTTCAATTCCCCATTACCTTGTGAATATTATAAATAATGTACCACAAAAAATAAAGTTACAAACCTTAACCATGCCCAAAGAAACAAAAACATACTTGGGATCATTATTTAAGTGTGCAATATTGGTGTGGATGTTTTTAGAAGAATAATATGAAAACCCTCTATTTTCCTCTCCTCAATCATGAGGAAACATTTTTAATTGAAATAAAAAACACAAATATGTATTTTTGTGTGTTATTTTAGGTTTTATAAATGGTGTACATCAGTTTACACAAAGTCCATACAACCTCAAAAATCACACACATTTTAGGGTCATTTCCAACCCATGTGTCATTAGTTTGGTTTTTTTAATGGGTGTGTACCATTTTCAAAAGGGCACTTGCCCTTTGTAAAAAAATGGTAAGTTCTTTTCTTATAGAAATTAGTCTATATTTTGTCACCCAACTTTAGACTAGAACCTTCCTATTTTTAGATGGATTTTAATACTAGAGAGGTTTCCCTTTTATAGAAAATGTATTCCCACAAAAAAGTTATGTTAGATATAGTAGGGTTACATCCTAATACTACTTATATTTACTATTTTACTTATTGATAGTGAATGTAGTCATGAGTAGAATAAATTTTAGCTCTAGTAGGGAAATGTCCTACTATGATTTGTATTTACTATTTACTTGTTTGTAGGGAATGGAGTCTTGGGTAAATAGATGTCATACCTAGTTGTCTACAACTTTTATTTCGTATTTTAATTTATATTAGTGAATGGAGACATGGGTAAACTATATTTTAAATTGAGTAGGGGTGTGTCCTATTACATGTTGTATTTATTATATTACTTGATTATATTGAATGGAGTCTGGGTTTAAATATATGTTATCTATAGCAAGGGTGTGTCCTAATAGTAGTTGTATTTCATATTTTTATTATTTATAGTGAATAGTTTTCTAGATAAAATATATGTTAACTCTAGTAGGGGTGTGTCCTACTACGAGTCATATTTTTTATTTTACTCATTGATAGAAATTGGATTCCCCTCTAATGAGATATGTTTATTATGATACTATAAAAATGTTGAAGATAGTATTGGTTCCTCCTATGATGAACTGGGGAGGATTAAAATATATTTTCAAAGGAATATGGATGTGGTTGATATCATAGCTTTTCCATATGACTAACTATAATCAGATGATTTGTATATTATGATCAATTGTTTTGAAAAGTGAGTTAATGATTATATTGTCATTATCATGTATGTGTGTATGCATGTGGTGCACACACATGCATATGTTCATGTGCCTAAATATTAGTTATTTAACCATGACTAAATGTGTGTAGTAGTATATTCTTATGACATAATGTGTCTAACCTCTCATGTAGTAGTTCATTCATTATATTTAAATATTAAAAAATATATATTTTTATCTTTTACTTTTTTTTTTGTAATGTGTATTTGTTATGAAGATGATCAAATATTTGATATAGGATGCCTAGATTTAATAGTTATAGTTCATTATTATTATATTTTTATCATGCTTATATATGCACTTAGATATTAAATTTATAACCTTATATGCAGCCTATAATTTGATGAGTATGCATGGGAGGTATAACCTATAACTAGACATGTGGTTAATTTTGCATATATGCATAAATGTTATGCAGGAGTGCAAAGGCATCAATTTGAGGTGTAATGTTTTGATGGGAAAAGTGATTTTGAAGGTGAAATTTATTCAATGGTATAAAAGGGGATAAGGGTAATTGACCATGGACAAAATTTCATGTTTCTATCCTAGGTGTGACATTGGACCACGTTTTTAGCCTGTGTTCTTACACATACCTATGTCATGTGTGTGTGGGGATCACTTAGTGTCTTGTGTTTTTTATTTACTACTTATTGACAACATGGTAATGGGTCAACTAATATTTTAATTAAACACATAAATTACTGACCTAACCATGTGTGAATTTGGCCCTATTTCAAAGACATTAGAACTCATATGGACTAAAAAACTATGTTTTAATATACTTTATAAAATCCTAAGAATAAATTGTAGGTACCTAGAGTGGCCATCCTTTGCTTGTGTACCATGGGAAATCTCTAGGAGTCCATCTACCTAAATTTTAATCCTCCTAGGTAGATTTGGAAAGGGTGGGGTTGAATGGCATAAAAGAGACAATTATCCCACCATGAAAGGATATAGAATGCAACTATGCACTTATCCTTATAAAACTATATTATTCTATTTTTCATCATTATTATAGGATTATAATTACAATAAAATGGAATGGATAAGAGAAAAACAAAAGGATTTAAAGATCATGAAAAGTAAGATAAACTCCTTTAAAAATGTATCTAGTTAAGACATGTATAGTCACCTTGTCAAATTTAGGCACAATTCTAGTAATGTCATCTTGAAATTATGTGAAACATTGTGAGAGATGATCATAATTAAATAATGTTATGTCAAAAATGTGTGAAAAACATTATGGAAAATCTTCATAGATATATGTTTAGGTAAGCCTATACTAGAGTGAAATTATAAGTTCCTTAGGCGAAAGATGGATCCTAAGTGAGGTTACTAGTTGGTTCACTTATGAATATGAGTTGAAAAAATAATTATCTACCACTGTGAATGATTAATGCAGAGTTTTTTTTGTACATTTACTTATATTACCCTAGGACTTATGCTTCTACTTGGATTTATTTTGAGTAATAGTGTTGGTTAAAAACAAAATCTAGTATGCATGGTAAATAGTAATACTTATACTATTATTTTATTCATTTAACAACTAATAAACATATCCAATAAATTAAAAGTTTGCATGAAGAAAACAAGCATCCATGAATGGACCTGTTGACTATCAAGTATTTATAGAAGATGAAATTAGGAAAGAAGTTGAAATTGATGTATAATAAAGGGCCAATACATGCAACCTTTAAATTATAGAATAGGTTGGTCAAAAAATAAATAAATTACAACAAAATCTATATTGTGAGGCGTTAATAGGATATATTAAACTCATGATGTCTTGCAAGCAATAGGTTGTGGACACATTAGTTTTGTGATGCCTAATATATAAAATATTTAGGATAAACTTGGAAAATAAGAGACATAATATATGAAATCTATAATCAATATCTAAATAAATGTTTTAAATTCAAGTTTGAAAATAATAGAATAAAAATCCATTAAGAAGGAAAGGATGAAAAAAAAGTAAAACATTCTAGAACAAGTAAATTTATATCTATTAATAAGATGAAATTATAACCTACACATTATGTTGTGAGAAATGTGATGATTATGTATAAATGTCTTGGGAGGAAAAAGGAAAGTGTGATAAATATAGCCAATTATGCTTACTCTAGTCATCAAAACATTTGGACATTTGATAAGATTCTATATCCAGAGATCAATACTATGTTAAGATATCCAGGACCTACATGTAATCATCTCATTGATGGGGTCACATGTTAGTTAGGATGAAATTCAATAAAATATTTAAATATACAAAAGCATTCAACTATAAAGAAAAATACAAAATATGGACCCATGCACAACATGTTTTGGTGAATACATGGTGAGTTACATATCCATTTTCAACACACATGTTTTTCATAGTATACATGAGTTTAATGAAATACATTCATTTTACATATGATACATGGATATACATATTCATGATATGGATCTGGCATAGAGGAAATATATATATATATATATATATATATATATATATATATATATATATTTCCTCTATGCCAGATCCATATCATGAATATGTATATCCATGTATCATATATATATATATATATTAGGGGCATATTCATATATTTTAAGGTTATATCTTACTATATTGTTCTATTGACCATATTAGACTATTGTCCATGACTTGATCTTTTTCATACTTTCTAGAGTTATATTTACCATATGTATTATTATATGATGAAATTAATTGATTATGTAGACTCACATTTCTTACTCTATGCATGATTGTTATTAATGATGATGACATTTCTTGATCCTTTATGTGGGTTATATTAATTTTTTTATGTGCACATTAACTACATCTTGTCTTATTGTGTGTCAATTGTGTTATAAGACCGTATAGGACATGGCATGTCCATGTTATTTCCATGTCATGCCAGATTCATGTCATGTCTTATATGCTTATTTGCTTCTTGAACATGATATTGTGTGTGTGCATATGTGGTTACAAATATTTTATATGAAATATATATACTCTTTATATGAGCTTGGTGACATTATTTTTACAATGTATATCTATATGATGTGTTTTTTAATTTATTTTTCCATGATTGACATCATGAATATACTATGATTCTTATCACCATGTGCTTAACC
>JARHVA010004967.1:735000-762500 GCA_037957365.1 Torreya grandis
CTTAAATAAGAGCCACTAAAAGATATAACCATCTAATTATTATGACAATGGAAAAGAGCCATAACTTGTAGTGACTCACATAATAAATTTGATGCTTTCAAATATACAATAGACTATCATAATATTTAAAGACTTAAATTTAATTTATTATCAACTAACTACTCATTTTTTTAGTTGATTTAGGATAAGCATGAGTCCTTGTCCTCCTACATAATACGCCCAAGTAATAATATGTGTGATCATGGCTCTCACATAGTTAAGCTGAGTAGGAAAAGCAATATTTTGATTTAGCTATTTAACCCTAAAATCTAGATTATGTAATCTAGGGTTAAAGGGGAAGAGATATCATGGGGCACAAAGGTGATAAATTATCTCTATAGTAGGCCCATTAATTAGAAAATATAGATAAAACATATGCTCAATTTATTATGTTGAGATATACTAGAAGTGGAAAGTATAGTTATGTTATATATTACAATGATAGTGAAATCAAGATACTTATATGGTTATGATGCTAACATAGATCTATATCTAGAGATAGATCAGGTAAGAAGCAGATGGGAAAATGATTCAAGATTAGTTGTCATATTATGGAAAATTTTCCTTTATAACACACTTACATCAACTTAGGATAATTGTATCAATGATTTTGTTATAATCAAACATAGGTATCTAATATATAATACCTAATGAAACTAGATATGACCACTTGGATGGCTCTAGGTTTTTATCACCTTTACTCTTGTGCATTCATAAATGGGTCATGGATTGTTTCTACTTGTGCAATAGAAAAGCCCCTAGTTTTTCATCTTTATATTAGCTATACAAAAAATGAGATAGTGGGCACATGGTGTCAATCTACCCTAAATATCCCTATGTCAATGAGATTTTCCTAGATAAATATACTAATAAGAGACTTAAACTTATTTATTTTTCTAAAACATGTTGGATTATGTGTGAATCATGTAGTGTGTGATAAACAAGTAAAATAGTGAACCAACTTGTAAATTATAAAATGTTGATCATGATATGATCC
The DNA here is from genome assembly GCA_037957365.1 of Torreya grandis. Taxonomy (NCBI): domain Eukaryota; kingdom Viridiplantae; phylum Streptophyta; class Pinopsida; order Cupressales; family Taxaceae; genus Torreya; species Torreya grandis. The sequence goes on from JARHVA010004967.1 coordinate 736,037, forward strand.
TTCAATACTTCAGACATGTATATGTTTCATCCCTATGAATAATATGGAAATAAGATAAAATAAGTGAGCTTTTGTCACTTGAGTGCTTGATAGAATGCATTTGGTATTTTTTTGTTTGTGAATAGGTAATAAGTTGTTAGGTGAGGAATGAATGAGGATTGATCCTATTTTTATAACAATATCTTTGGAGAATATATCACATAAAATGAATTTGGCTAACTATAGGTATACATTACATTTTAAATTTAACTTATTTTAGGTAATTGGACACTTACATCAGAATAAGACACTTGCATTGACATGTGTCTAAGATATAGGTTTCGAAGAAGAAAAAAAGTAGGTACATGTCTATAACATGTAGATATGGAATATAATTAGGTTTATAGCATTTTGGCAAAGATATAAACCTAGGTCATCAAAATGACATTAGTTAGATTAATAGATAAGAAATTAGGCAACCAGATAATGTATGTGAGATTTTTGGTAGCATAAAAGATGTATAAGCTAAAGGTACATCCATGATACGTATTTTCCAAGTGTACAAGAATGAGGTGTTATATAATTATAAAATATTATCTACATCTCCTCCCCTTTAATCTAATGATGAGATTGATAATTTAAAATAAAAAAGAATGCATACCTAGGTGTGTATAACACACCTTGACTTTGTTTGAGTCTAACTCTAGTGATTTAGTGGTGAATGAAATATAACAAATAAAACGTTATGATATATAATATTTGCATATTATCTAAAATTTAAAACATTGAAATTATTCAAATTTAAAGAGAGAAAGGTTTAATACTACACCTATGTATAGATGCAAATGCCTTTCCTTTTGATAAATTTTTAAGGAAAGATGTATACTTATACATCACTAAAATTAAAATTAACAAAACATATGAAATCCATAAAATGCATATATCTTGAGATATAGAGATATATTATAGGATACAAGCCCCTAAAAATTGATAAAAAGTGAGTTACCACCCAATAATTAAGATTAACTAAATCATGTAATCAAATCATACTTATAACTTGGTGAGCATGACTGAACCAAGTCAAGTCACATTACAAAATTGGTGAGGTTGAATGATGTAATCAATTAAAAACTATAAACATGGTGAGATTGAGTGATTTAATCACCTCAACCATACCAAAAATTAACCAACTATTGTATTTGATTAGCTTAGTATAGTCCATAAAAGTACAACCTAGTGGGTGATGATCATTCATAAAAGTGTTTGAAATCTTAAACTAATTTTATTTTACAATAATAGGTGCACATTTCATAACATGTACACCTTTGATATGTCTCATGTTGAAAATATATATAAAAATGGTACCAATGTATATAATTCTATCACAAATGTGTATTTGAATCATATAACTATGAATTTGACCAATTTGAAACTATGTGAGTGTGGAGAACATATTTCTAAAACATGCCCCCATTATATATATTAAACTTAAAACTAGTGTATGTGTGGAGAACATGTTTCCAAAACATTCCCCTAATGTATATCTAAATCTAAAAACTTGTGCATGTCTTGAGAACATGTTTCAAAAACATGCCCCTACCATATATCTGATTTTGATGAAAAAGTGAAATCCATGCCTCTATGGAAAACCCCCACTAATATTTCATCCCTTTTGATGTGAGGGGACATATAAAATGGTAGTTACCTAACCTCAAAAGGATTATGTGGTTTTATAATCCATATATGAACTAAATAACAAATAAAATAACATGTTTAGGTAGATATATCATTAATTTACAAATAATGTGATCACACCAAGTCCTAAGATGCATGATGTAGATCATGATATTTTTAAGAAAGTAACATTAAAATATCAACAAGAAATCAATCACATTAAAAAGATAACTCAAAATAAAATCAAAATGCAATGGTCCAAGGAGACATCAAATAAGGGGCATGTTTCGATATCACACAATGAAAGGGACATGATTTAGTCAAATATGCATAAAAACAATAATGCCATATTCAACTGTTAACATACAACTAGGGATTACATATTTAAATGTTAAAAAGGAAATAAATACATGGGGGACACAAAAAATGGAGCATATTCAAATGATCAAACAAGTGAAACAAGACACTTAAGGAAGTGTATAAAGGAAAATTATAAGTGACTAGCATAAACATATCATACTAGCACCTAGGTGATATGTGTTAGCTAAAAATGTTGATTACCAATCATATGAAGTACATTGTGAAAGATATAAGCATGGATAAAAGCATTCGTAATTTCATAATCTCAAACATGATAATGTAAAGTGACAATAGAATTATATAAAGTGGGAGTATCATGATCAAAGAAACATATTCCACCAATGTTCACATGGCATAAGTAGAGAGAAAACCCAACATTTGAATACACATAGATTATGTATTTGTGTATTTTTATATCATACTAAAAATATACATGAAACACATGTGTATATATAAAAAATGAGATATTCTTTCTACCAACATGAAACCAATAACATATATGCCAAGGAGTTGATAAAACATGTAAATGCTAAACTTAATTTTGGGTTTTTTAAAGGATTTTTTAATAATTTTTCGGTATTTTTATAATATGTGAGACCTTTAAACCTTAATTTGGATCCTTTACATTGTTTTAATCATGGTTATATAAGTGTAAATTAACATATAATTTTCCTCTTCATGTTTTACATGTGTCATAAAAGAACCAATTTTATCATTTGGAATATGGATCAATTTGAATTCAAAAGAAAAATAAATAACTTTCTGATTTTTGTTAATTTTTACAACCATTTGATATAAATAAATAGTTCACAATGTAAATGCATCTAAATATTTTTGTGGCATAACCCAAATCCAAGTTTGAGTCACTTTAGTACCACAAGAAATTGGTAGTGTTAGGTTGGCCAAGGAGTATTTCAAACTTATTTTATTTATAAGTCTTTTAGATCAAAACCAATCTATTTAAAACATCTTATATTACAAGTATTTTTTGTTTATGTGGGATCAATATGGTTATTGCAAAAGTAAGTACCACCCACATGTTAAATCTTATACGCGTTGACATTTTTATTTTTATTTTTATTTTTATACTTGGAATTTATAGAGGATGTGGGCCTTAGATTACACCCATACTAAGTAAATTTTATAAATCTTCCATATAAATATTAGGAATACCACATTTTTGTTCATAATGTTCATTTGGTAATCATCTCCCTCTTTTATGTGGGTAGTTCAACTTTGGTATTTATAAGGGGAAATGTTAAGCTCCTTTGGAAGAGTAATTAAGAATGAATTATATCTATGTATATCCACATATAAATTTGTAAATAACTCATATTGTTTGTGCAATGATTTATCCTTAAATGGAAAAAGAAGATGTCTACTAAAAATGTATTACAACTCCAAATCTGAAGGTATAAATGTTATCTTGTATGATGTAATTTTGAATCAAGTAGTATAATTTTGAAGGGATTCATTATCACATTGTTTTAAATTATGAAAATGTTCCAAGGTAAGTTTTGGCACGTTATGGATATTGAAATCCATGAATAATGCATATTATAATTGTGATAAAGTGGTTAAAGAACCCTTTGGCAAGATATAAAACCAATTATGAGCTTCATCATAAATTATCATATAAAATACATGAATAATAATTTGTCATCTTTTTCTCATTGAGCAAAATAATTATATATTTAATCATGTGGTTAAATGGGTCTTTATGAATCAAAATAGAGATGAATTTGATAATTCAAAATATTGTGGATACAAACATTAAAGTATACATTATGCATGAGGTTGATTGTTAAATGAGTTAACATTTGCATTAGTATTATGGAAAGCCATTTAAGTTTTAAGTATATAACCCATTTTTGAAGATCCCCAATAGTAATCATCATAGAAATAAGATATTCCATGGTAATTATGGTGCTTAGCATATGTGTTATCATTGATTATAATCCACCACCCCTTTTTAATAACAAGTACAAGTCATGAACAACTAAATTTATGATACTTTGGTAATAGTTTAAGATCTATGGATTGTGGTACCCTTGGTATATAATTTTTATATCTTGAAAAAATATTAGTTTTTTTATCCCATTAGGTTTGTAATGATTCTTTTTTCTTGGTGCCTTAATATTAATTTATAAGGATGACATGATGTCTTGGTTAATCTTTCAAAAAACTTCAATGTCAAATGAATGGAAAATATAATAATCACCCTTGATATTAGGGAAATCATATGGAAATGTAGGAAAATTAGGGGTTTAAATCAACTTACATGAAGGAATACCCACTTCATTTTTAATTTGTAAACTGGACATTATATCCTTATGTAGTTATTGAAACTTTTGGCAATCATATGGAGTAGCATCTTGGTCATATATATACAATTTTGTGGTATAATGTATATGATGAACATGATGATATGAATTACCTTATTGGTGACTAATAACACAGACCTAAGATTCCCATATAAATAGTTGGTAAATAGTGAGTTCAGGATGGTATTTAAAAGTACCTCGAATACATTTTTAAAGATCAAGCATCACATTTGACCACTTATCATCATATGATATTGTTTTATATATTTGGTTGTCAAGGGCCATAGCTCGACAAATATACATTTTTTCTCTTTCAAAGTCATCCCTTGGTTGGGTAAAATTGGAAATGGAGTGTATTTTTTAGTTTATTTTTGAAAAATAATGTAAGATATAAATATGTAATGAAATAGGAAACAACACCTTATAATATTTTTCATTTTTATAGACAAGGTCTACCAAATGTTTAACCATAAAATATAAACTAGGGAAAGAAGGGTTAAAGGGGTAGAGGTATCCTAGGGCACAAGGGTTATAAACTATATCTATGGAATGAAAATTAATTTCAAAACTTAGATAAAACATATATATAATTTATTATGTTGATATATGCAAAAAATGGAAAGTATACCTAAGCTAGATATTAAAATGATCACATAAATAATATACTTAACTAGTTTTGATGATAGAATAGATTTAAATCTATAATAGGTAAGAAGTAGATTTTAAATATATTCTAGATCAATCATGAGATTCTGGAAAAAATCCCTTTGTAACAATGGACACTTGTATTGACCTGAGAGGGTTACATCAATGGTTATTTCTGACTTGGACACATGTGTCTTGTATATTATACCTACTAATACTAGATGCAACCACCTAGACTCTTCTAGGTTCTATATTATTTTCACTCTAGTGCATTAAAATATAGGTCATAGAGTCTCTCATTGTCAAATATAAAAATCCAAGTTATTCATATTCATACTAGCTATGAAAAAATGGGTTAGTAGGCATAGATTGTCAATCTATACTAAATAACCCTCTATCAATTAACACTGACAATATTTGTAATACTCATAAGAGGGCCTCAAACTTATGTATTTCTACCCTACATATTGGATTGTGCGTAATCATGAAATGTGTGATAATCAAGTAAAACACTGAGCTAACTTATAACATGGAAAATGTGTCTCATAGGATGAGCCTTCAGTAATTCAGACTTATAAATGTGTTGTTCCTCTAAGTGATATGAAAATAAGAGAAAATAGGGAAGATTTTCTCACTTGAGTACTTGATTAAATGCATTTCATAGATTTAGATGTAAGTAGGCAAGAAGTTGATAGGTGAGGAATGAATGAGGATTGAACCTATATTTGTAACAATCCCTTTAGAGAATATCACATAAAAGCACTTAGGTTGACCAAAACTATATGTTACATTTGTAAATTAAATGAATTTAAGGAAATAGACACTTGCATCAAAATAGGTCACTTACATTGACATAGGTGTCTAATTGGGATGCAATTTTCTAGGAATAAAAAAGTAGATACAAGTCTAAAATATATAGATATGGAAGATAAATAGGTTTATAGCATTCTAGGCAAGATAAAAGTCCTGGGTCATTATAATGACATTGATCAAACTAAGAGATACAAAATTAGGCATATATAGCTAATGTATAAAAGCCTATAAGTAGTAGAAAGGGTATATAAGCTTAAGGTACATCCATGATATGTATTTTACAAGTGTATAATATTGAGTGCTATATAATTTATAAATAGTTTCTACAACATGAGCCTATCTTATAGAAGCCATAACTATTTATGTATAAACCCTTTTGAGCTCTCATTTTTTAAAATTAATATTTTAGAGAATAAAATAAACCCATAACATGTTTCATTTAGTTAGTTCAATTTAGATATATTCAAAAGGATATAAGTGAACATCTAGGGATCTCAAAATTCATTCTAATATGTTTCACCAATTTTAGAACTTTAAAACATATATATCTTTGTAACCAAACATGAAATTGAGTTTAAATTAATACATTATTCTGAGTTTGGTCTATAGGGTATAATTACATATTTTTGGTCCCATCCAAGATTGCACGTAAAATTTGTTAAAAATATCAACTTCAAAAAATAACATGATCAATTAATTTTAGATAGTTTTTTTTACTTATTTAGTTTTAAAATTTTACATGTGAAATCCATTTTATACTTAATAATTATTTAAATAAATTTTATGTGATAGTTTTTAATAATTCGTGAAGAATCAATAAATATTAGAGGTTAAGAAATAATGAGAAAATTATGCATTTTGAAAATTTACTTTTTTTAGTTCTTGGTCTTATCATCTTGTAGTAGAGCAGGTTCAAATCTTAGAGGTAATATAGTTTGAATTTTTATTTGGGTTTTAAATTATATTTTTGGAGGAAATTATGTGATTTAATAACATGTGAAAAATATGGATAGAGGACAAAGATTAATTTCACATATGAACAAGACTACATAAAAACTATAGAGGTAAGTGGAAAAATTGACTCTAATTGTCACACATGAAAGACAAACAAAAGAGGAAGAAGAAATATAAAAATAAATAGATTGTGAAAAATAAATTTATAAAAAAGAGGAATAAAAATAACAACCAAAATCAACTAAAGAAAGGATGGTTAAAGCCTTACAGTGTAGGAATGAAGGAATCATGGTGTATTTTTCAAAATATCAAGGTAATTTAATACCATAGGAGTTGATAGACTGGTCATATAGTATTTTAAAGTATTTTTAATGGATAATTATGAAATAAGAAAATAAATTAATTTTTTCATTCAAAAAAATTAAGGTTCATGCAATGATTTAGTGGGATCACCTGTAAAAACATAAAATAAATAAAGGGTAAAGAAAAAATCAAGATTTGGAGAAATGTGGAGAAGATGTTGAGAGATAAATTTCTTTTTGTATATTATGTAAAACCCATAAAATAATTATTTTATAATATAAGGCAAAAATATCATAGTTTATAGGACTATATAGATGTGTTTTAAGGTTATCCACATGATTTCATAATGATGAAATATAAGAACATATGGATGTAAGGTATGTAAATGGTTTAAATTATTCTATTCACTAGGAATTGAACATGTGTAAAATAAATATGATGGAAGAGGCTTACAGATTGGCTTTGACAATAGGAGTAAAACATAATATACGTGATTTTAGAAGATTTGTTGGGCCAAAAATGAGTCAATAATCTCCAATAAGGGGATGAAGTGGGTTTAATACCACTAGCGGAAAACCCTCCAATGGGATGGAAAAGAATGAGGAAAATAGACAAGGGTTTTAAAATTTTCAAATAGGAAGAACATTTGAAATAGGAAAATCCTATGGTGGTGGTAGAGGATGAAATGGTCCACATAAACCTTATGTTTCTTACTGATGTGGAGAAGGACACATAAAATTTAACTATATGAAATATCATGAACATGAAATGAAGAAATTAACCAAATTTGAATTTTGTTGAAGCTAAGACACAAGAATAAAATGCATGAATTTCAATAAACATAGGAGAAAATAGCATGATGAGGAGAACAATGATAGTTCCAAGGAAAGAATTAGTGCAGGATAAATAAGTCATTTTTTCATGACTATATATAAATATTTTTATAACAAGGTATAGTTTAAAAAGTAAGATATGTAAAGTAACAATTGGTGGTGGTAGTTTTGAAAATATGGTTTCTAAAAAAGTGGTATATAAACTAAGTTTTTAAAGCAAAAAAATGTATTTATCCTTATTGGATTTCATAGTTTAAGAAATCAAACAAAGTTATAGTAGATAAAATGTGTTTAATAAATTTTTATATAGGAGAAATTTATAGTGATGAAATATGGTGTGTTATTATCCTAATGGATGTATTCTATGTGTTTTTTAGAATACCATGACAATATGATAGGAAAATAATTCATGATTGGGAAAATAATACATATAATTATTGGAAAGATGGTACAAAGGCATTTTTACTACATTATAAATAACAAGGGTAGGTAGAAAACATGATGTCCATAAAATAATTTATCAAAGACGTGAATATGGCAGGTTTTTGTTTTGCATTGATAGGAAATAAATAAGACATATGAGTTGTGAAAATACTAGTAGAAGAACTAGAACTATTGTAATCATATGTAAATGTCATATTTGATGAGTTTTCATATGGTTTAAAACCAAAGGGGGACGTTTAAAATCATATTAATTTGATTTTAAAGAATCAATTCTACCTAATCAAATAACTTATAAGATGAGTTAAATAGAACATATAGAGTTGAATAGGACATGTTAATGAATTAGTGAGAAATGTTGTAGAGATGGAGAGCATGAGTTCATGTGTAACCCCAACATTGATAACTATAAATAAATATGAAACATGGAGGACATGTGTGGATATCAGATAACTCAATAAAATAACCATCAAATATAATTTTACTATACATTTCTAGATGATATGATGGATGTGATTACAAAAGATACATATTTGCCAATATTTGTCTATAGAGTGGCTCATATTAGATTTGGATTCATGAAGGAGATGAATGAATTAAAAAAAAACATTAAGGACTAGCGATGGCATATATGAGTGGATGTTGATATCATTCAGATTATCTAATGGGCCCAATACATTTATAAGAATGGTGAAAAATATGCTACAAGTTTACATAGGTAAAACTTGAGTGGTTCATTTGATGATATTTTGATATCCAATAAAAGTAAATAAGAGCATTGAAAGCATTTTAGAATGTTATTACAATTGTTAAGGAAGTAAAAACTCTATACAAATCTTAAAAAGTACAAGTTTATGTAGAAGAATTTCGTATTATTTAGTTTTTTAGTTTCATAATATGGTATAAGTATGGATGAAGAAAATTTAAAGGCAATTATTAAATGGTCTATTTCAAGAAGCATATAAAAGGTAACTTTCCATTCTTTATAAAAAAAATTTAAAAAAAGTTCATTAATAATTTTAGTGGTATTGTTTCACCAAGAAAATATTTCATGAGGGGAAAATAATTTATTTAGATAAGGGAAACAATTAAAAGATTAAAATTGTTGAAGAATAATGTGACAAAAAAAAAGATTTTAACAAAGTGTTTGAGGTAAATTGTGATTCTACAAATGTAGATATTGGTGTTGTGTTGAATAAATAAGGAAGGACAATAACATATTTAAGTGAGAAGTTGATTGAGTTAACGTAAGAAAGAATTATTATACACATGATGTTGAAATCTATGTCATTTCACATGCATTGAGACACCAAAGGCATCACGAAGTGCCTAATAATTTTATCCTATTTACAGATCATGAGGCCTATAAGTATATGAATTATTAAAAGAAGTTAAATAGTAGAAATAAAAGTGGGTGTCAATATTTTAAGGATACACTTTTGATTTTAAACATAAATATGGAAAATAGAATCATGTAGCTAATGTTTTGTGTAGGAAAGTGACACTATTAGGTACTAAAGTGAGTGAAGTAGTTAGATTTTAAGTTGTTAAGGAATTATATGTTATTGATCAATATTTTGGGAAGAAATTTTAAAAATGTAAGAATCAACTAGTATGTGATATATATTCTAATCATGGTGATTATCTTATATGTGATGGTTATCTCTTCAAGTTAAAATAATTATGTATTCTAGTTGGGTCAATGAGAGACAAATTTTCACAAAATTGCACATTAGTGGTTTGGGTGGACACTTTGGTAAGAATAAGACAACATATTTTGTGGATAAGTATTTTTGGATGAATATGAAGATAGATGTGTGATGCATGATATTCCGAGTAACTATTAACCATGCACAAAACCCAATGTTTTACATTCAATTATTATTAACAAGAAGACCAAGGACAAATTTGATTATGAACGTTGTATTGGTGTTTTAACACACATAGAGAGGTCATGATTCAATTTTTATTGTTGAGGATATGTTTTACAATATGGTTTATTTTATTTCATGTGTGATAAAACCAATTATTCCAATATAATAGTAGATATATTTTTTAAATATGTTCTAAGATTTCATGGTGTTATAAAAGCCATTACTTTAGATAGGGATAAAAAAATTCCCTAGTCATTTTTGGAGGAATATATGAAATAATATAGGAACTAAAATAAAATTTATTAGTGCATACCACCCACAAAGAATGGATAAATATAAGTAGTAAACATGAGCTTGAGAAAATTTCTAAGATGCATAGTTGGAGAGGAGCCCAAGCAATGGGACTTGACTTTATGACAAGTTTAGTTTACATATAATAGTTTCATGAAAATATCAGAAATTAAATGACCATTTTTTATCATTTATGGTAAACATCCTAAGGGTATTTTATATTTGCTGCATATAACAATTACATAATGGGTTAGTTATGATGAAAAATCATTTATAAAATATAAAATAGTTACAAGAAGTAAGATACATGAAAGCAATGAAAAGTACATGACAATGAAAATGTAAAAATAATGCCAAAGGCATTTGAAGAATAAGGTTTGGCGACCGTATATTAGATAAAGTAAATATTTCCCCAATGAACATACAATAATATAAATTGCAAGAACATTGGTCTCTGTATAACTATGAAGAAAGTCTATGACAATGATTATGAAGTGAGTTCACGAAATAATTTTGATGTTTATAATTATATAAAGTTTCATATTTATATGAATTCATCCCAAATATGATGAATGGGAATAAGTTGAATAAGTAGATTGGAAATACCATGTATCAATGAGGAATGAAAAAAATATAACATAAGTTCTAGATGAAAATATGGCAAGCACGTGACAAGGAAACTATAATAGGTATTTGGTATGTGGGAATGAAAACAATAGGAAGAAAACACCAAAATTTGAAAATTGTAGTTGAATAAGATTGATAATAATAAAATGTATGAGTATAATCAAGGAAACATGTAGGAGCTTAACTATTTTTAACAAAATGAGAATGATGTAGACACATAACTTGTAAGGGACATAACTTCTGATCTAGGAACCTATTTGAGATCCTTATTTTTTTAAAGATATATGAGAGGATAATGCATCCATATATCACACTAGCTAGTCCAGGTCCATTTTTATATATTTTGAAGGCCATAAGTGACCATCTAAGTGTTTCAAATTGTATTCTAGTATAATTTTAAATATAATTTAAAAAATTAGATATATTTATAATGAGATATGAACTTGAGTTGAAATTAATCCATTATAATCAGTTTGGTGTGTAAGGGATAAGTATATATTTTTACGCCCATCTATGTTTTCACTAAAAAATTACTAAAAATAGTAGGGTCAGTTAACTATAGGTAGCTTTTTGATTTGTTTACTTTTTTAATTTTTCATGTAAAATTTAATTTAAAAATGATATTTTTTTGAAAACTAAAAGAGGGGTAAAAATTTATTAAGAAAGAACACGAAACAGGGAAAATTACAAAGCTTTATCCTGGTCAACAAGTTGAACCAGTTTGAGAGATAAACTCAAGGGAAGCATCTTCCGATCAGAAATGCTCCAAGTCGGTCCATACTTAGAGGCCCATTTAGCCAAAAAGTCAGCTACACCATTCCACTCATGGGGAATGTGCTTAAAAGACACAGAATCCAAGGAAGTACTTAGCTAAAGGATCTATTGGACAATTGCAGCCAAATGCCAATCCACATTAACAAAATTTCATTTAATCAATAAGTTGACAACCACCTGCGAATCTGACTCACAAATAATGCTATGCCAACCATGTTGACAACAAAGTTGCACTACCTCCAGGATAGCCATAGCTTCCATGAGATTGTTAATATGATGGTCCTTATAGATGGGAAAATGAAATTGAATCTCCCCAGAACTATCATGCCCAATACTGCCAATACCAGCATCCCTTGGATTCCCTCGTGAAGAGCCGTCAGTGTTAATTTTAATAACTCCAGCCATAGGAGGAGTCTAATGTCCCCCCTGATTGACATGTCATGACTGCTGTGTGGTCCCTTTAGCAGAGCACATGTAAGGAGCAAGGGAGGAGACAATGGATGGAGCAAAGGAGAATCAAGAGTTAATGCCAGCCTCTTCAAGTTCCAGGTCAGCGACACTATCACACTTAGCATGGAGAGTTTCATGAAGCAAGTTGACAATTTTTGCCCATAAGGCCCTGAGCTCCAACTGGACATCATGGAAAATCCTCCTATTCCTTTGGAGCCATATATTCCAAAAAATAAAGGAAGGACCAACTTCCCAAGCAATCTATAGGATAGAGGTCTTGGAAGGAGGATGGCCCAAGCAATCCCAGAAGTCAGATAGAGAAGAAGCATGCCAGTAAGGGCAGCCCCAAACATTCCACCAGAGTGCCAAATCTGTTTGGTGAAAGAACATTGGAAGAAAAGATGAGACCCAGTCTCATCACTGCTGTGGTATAAAACACATATGGACGGTCCCTGAAATCCTCTTCTACAGAGATTGTCCCAAGTAAGACACCTATTGTAAATAAGAGCCCATAGAAAAAGGTTACACTTAGGCCATGAAAACCGATTCCAAATTTTCTTCCCCCATAAGAATTCCACTTCACCAAAGAGTTGCTTTGTCAGAGCAAGGTACCCAAAAGACAAAGAATACTATCCAGTAAAGTTGCCTCCCCAAGCCAAAACATCATGCCCCTATAGGGAGCTGCACCCTCTGGCAGCTAGAATATGAGATAACTCCAGCCGATCCTCCACAAAACCACTTAGCAGCCAATCAAAAGAGTTCTTCCATCAATACCCAATAGTCGTGCCCAGGTTAAAACCTTCCTTATAGTGATCCACTGTATTCCACCCAATAGAATGAAAGGAATCACAAAGAGGCTGCAAATGTGGGTGGGAGGATAGGAGAGGAGGCACCCCGTCCCAAGAATCACTCCAAAAGAGGGCCTCAAAACCACTGTTGCAAATCCAAAAGAGGCTGCACTACATAAGATGAGCTCTGAGCTTGAGGGTATTCCACACCATAGACCCTCTTCCCTCAAGAGGAAGCCTGGGAATATCATGGGGATCGACCGAAGGAAAATACTTGAAAGACAGGATACAGGCCCAAAGGTGAGATTGATTGGAGCACCAATGCCAATAGAGTTTGGCAGCAAGCGCTTGACTAGACAAAATAGCAAAGCGCAGGCTGAGGCCTCCTTCATTCTTTGGCTAGAAAATAGTATCCCAATTAATGAGGCTCCATTTGGTATTCTGCAAATTGCCACTCCAAAGAAATTAGAGAGAGAGAGCATCAAATTCCTTAAGAAATTACATCGGGGCAGCCTGAACCATACTATGGTATATGGGAAGTGCTTGGATCACAGATTACATAAGTGTCACCCTACTAGCAGTAGAAAGCCACCTGTGAGTCTAGTGATTAACTTTTTGCCTTAGTTTATCAAGCACATTTTGCCAAAAAAGCCTGGGCTATCTTCCCACCACAATACGAATCCCCAGCTATGTCACAGGGAGAGATTGAGTCTGAAACCTTAGGATGGTGGAAATCCTCCACTAGATAGACTCTAGAGTGTTGAAGAAAAATATAGAGGACTTGTGATCATTAATTTTTTGCCTAGACGTAGCTAAATAAGTGTCAAGGGTGAACTGAAAAGCTTCAGCTTCCCTAATCTGAGCTCTCCCTGCCAAAATTGTATCATCGATAAACTAGAGATGGGTCAAAGTGGCTAATCCATTTCCCCATTGCCAACCATGCAGCATATTCTAAGAAACATGAAATCTGATGAGTTGACCAAGTCCCTCAGCCAGAATGATAAACGTGTAAGGAGAGAGTGGATCTCCTTGGCGAAGGCCTCTAGAAGCACTAAAAAGCTTTGAGGGCTCCTTGTTAATAAGGACTGAGAAGGAAGGCATAGTAATACAACTTAGCACCTAGCAGACCCAAGCCTGATTGAAACCAAAAGCCAGAAGGACTTTTTACAGGAAGCCCCAATTGGCTCTATCATAAGCCTTAGCCAAATTGAGCTTAATGAACATGGCACAATCCTAAGAAGTATTCATAGAGTGAATAGCTTCTGAAGAAATCACCACCCCATCTAGAATTTATTTGCCAGCAACAAAACCCCCTTGTTCCTCTGAGATAACCATGGGTAGATAGACTTTAAGCCACTTCACAATGAGCTTGGTAATGATTTTATAGACCACATTCCAAAGTGCAATGGGCCTAAAAAAATATAGCTGATTAGCTTGTTCCTTCTTCGAGATTAGGACAAGGAAAGTTGCATTTAGCACCCTGAGCATTTCTTTGCTGGAGTAAGATTCCTGCACCACATCCAAGAGATCCTAACTGATAATATCCTAGAAATCTTGAAATAATTTAGTTAGGAAACCATCAGGCCCCAGAGTTTTTCCTCTGCACAAGCTGAAGCAAGACAAGACTATATTTTTTGCACGTTCAGCTGGAGGTGGGTCACTTGATAAAAGCATAGAATAAAATCGAATGGCTTCCCTGGATATATCTTGGGAGGATGTTAGACATGTCCCGTCTGAGATCACAAGAGATGAAATATAGTTCTTATTGTGTCGCGCCTACACAGACTTATGTAAGAAGGTAGTTTTCTTGTCCCCTTCCTAGAGCCAGTCTATACGAGCCTTCTATTTCTAGTATATTTCTTCATGAAGTTCCCACTTAGCCAAAGCATTCGAAGCTTGAGATTTAGCAATGTAGAGGTCTTCAGACAAACCAAGGTCTCGAATCTATCTAGTCACAATATCAAGCCGTTCACGAGCTCTTTTCTTCATAGAATGGAGATTACTAAAACAATTTATGTTCCAGTATTGCAACTTCCTTTTCACATACTGAAGTTTTTAAGTAAAGGAAAACATAGCAGTACCATATGCAGGCCCTCCCTGGCTCCACCACTAAGCCATCAGGTCATGGAGAGATGAGTCACAAAGCCACATCAGCTAAAACTTAAAAGGAGGCTTCTTGGGACCAATGATATGACTGGTAGAAAGCTTAATGGGCTAGTGGTCAGAACCTCTCCAGTCAAGAATTTCATAAGCAAGAGAGATAGAGCTAGAGTGACAAAAATAGGAAACAAGGAGCCTATCTAGGCACTCAGAGATGGAAGCATTACCTGTCCTTCTATTGTTCCAAGTGAAGATCCCATTAAGAGTTTTAACATCAGAAAGGTGTAATAGATCAAAATTATGTCGAAGAAGCTTGGAAGAGGGACCTAAACGAGCCAACCCACCCCTCTTCTCCTCTAGGCTAAGAACATCATTATAATCTCTAGCCACAATTTAAGGCAGGAAAGGATGATAACTTCTGACATACCAAATATGTTCCCATAGCTTGAGCAATCCAAGGAGGTCAATAGGAGCATATACTATGGTACGTAGAATCAGCTCCCCAGTTTCAAGAGAGGAGACAACCATTGATAGAGCTGACTAGCAGGCCATCCAATGAAGTGGTGTAACTTTCCTAGGATCCCAATAGATGGCCACACCCCCAGATCTTCCCAAGGCACCCACACACTGGCATTGGCCAAAAAACCAAATATTAGGCATACAGGAAAATAGAGAATCAATAGAGAGCTTGGTCTCCTGGATATAAAGAATATCTGGAGAATGATCGATCACAAATTTATTTGTTTAGGGGTACTATTCAACCCCCTTACATTCCAAAACAACATAATCATTGAGTAAAATGGGGGAAATGTTCATCGAAGGTATTTACAACTCCTGACTCTTGTGCCCAGCTCTAGAGGGAGTGGAAAAGGAGACTTTCTTAAATAGTTTTTGAATTAGGCCTAGAGCAGGAGAAGATCCCTTTTCTTTCCTGGATGCATCCACATCTTTAACCATGTCTACCCATCGGACATCCTTGTCCTACTGAGCTAGTGAAACCACAAGGGTTCCCTCTTCTGGGGCAGGAGAGATCTCCAGGATTAGTTGAATCACCATATCCTATGAATCATTGAGGAAGGAACTCTTCTCCTCAACCTCTGGAAGACCCCCTAATCTATTACCAGAATGCCATCTTTAATGGCCATACTATCAAGGGCCTCAAATTGGTTAAACCCCAATTCCACTTGTTGATCAGGATTCGTGCGCTTCTGATTGTGGTCCTTCACACAGCATCGGACTAGGATAAAGCCATCCATGCCAGGACCAGTATAATCAGCTGGACCATGCACTACACTTGAGGAGTTTAAATGAGCTTTCCCTTTTGTTGCACTATCAGAATGGGTATTTGTAGTTTTAGTATGGACCGATTGGCCTATCCTCTTGCCACCATTGGTTACCCGAGGGCCAGATGACTCACCAAGTGTACCACTAGCTTTGGAAGCATGGGGACATTGGCAGTATAAATGCCTTTACACATAACAGATTCAACAATGAAAGGGGATAGATTCATAGTCTATTTATTGGATCCAAGAAGAAGAGCCCAGACAAATTTCAATAAAATCTGGCAGAGGATTGTTTAAATCAATATCAACATAGATACGAGCATAAGAAATAACCTTTTTGTCTAATGATTGGTGTGCTATAGTAGTTGGTGTCCCCAACATGGAAGCTATTTGGTGTAGGATATTCTCACTCCAAAATTCTAGAGGGAGTCTCGACAAGTGGACCCAAATAGGCACGTGAGTTGGAAGATCCTCAGCAGAGTTAAACCCCACATGCTAGGGTTTGAGAAAAAGGCCAATATGATCATAGAAGTAAGGACCTCCCTCAAATATTTGATTCTGATCAGACACAGAGGAGAAATTCACCATGAAATAGCTATTACCAGCCAACATAATATCAAAATCACCCTCTAACTACCATGAATGGTGAATCCAAGATTCCAAGGTCAACAAGGAGATTTGGATGCCCAAGAACTTGCAAATCAAAGCATGAGAGGCTAGATATTCCACATCCTCCTTTACTACCTCTGGAGGGATAACCAACATAGGCCAGTCCTGACTCTATGGAAGGCAGCCATTAACCTTATTAAACTTAAAGCGCTCACTGACATAAAAAGTCTCCTTCTCATGAGAAATCACCCCACCCAAAGGTCGATCCTCCCTGGGGGCCTCAACAGGGCCGACACTCCTAGATCCACTGCTTGCAGCCATTCAAATATATTTAAAAATGATATTTATTTAAATATTTTTAAGTTAATTATTTTAATTCATCCATGAAAATAAAAATATTAGTTCATAATAAATTATGATAAAATTGCACCTATTGGAAATTTCTATTTCTAGTTCATTTGGTTTCATCATATTGTAATCCTATTGAAAGGACATGACTTGTCCTTGTTCCATGTGATATAACTGTCACCTTCCAGTTTGATGGGATGAATAACCAAGTAAATAAATTACCTTCTCCTTTAAAACCCTTTCATCTCTCTATTGTAGACATCTCCCACTCCCTCTTGGTTAGCCTCCTTTGTAGACATCTCCCACTCCCTCTTGGTTACCCTCATTTTCCACTCCTTTGTTGTGACATTACCCATTTAAAATATGTTTTTTGTGGCTCACACTCTGATTCAGCTTCCTCTATATCTAGTGATATTTTCCAAATTCATAGGCTATATCTCCCACAAATTTTATTTTTTACTTCATAAAACCAAATGACTTAGTACACATCCTCCTCATTCTCCATCTTTAG
This sequence comes from Torreya grandis, assembly GCA_037957365.1. Lineage (NCBI taxonomy): Eukaryota > Viridiplantae > Streptophyta > Pinopsida > Cupressales > Taxaceae > Torreya > Torreya grandis. Next base: position 754,018 of record JARHVA010004967.1, read on the forward strand.
TGGATCTAGGTTGTGGACTCATCCATTTTTCCTCACTCAAAATTAATTTTATCTCCCATTATATAATATATCATGGCTATACTACCATGATCTCCATAACAAAACATTACATGAACCCATATATATCACATCATATAAAAACTTTTCTATGTAGCTATCATTCACCATCTACACTTCACGTTGCTCCTTTACAATGTATCTTTATCCTCTATAAAAAAATTAAGTATATATATTATTATGTTTATTTTAAACTAATACAATTATCCTCACCATTTCTACAAATACTAAATCATTTGTGTTTCCATTATCTACCATAAATGTGTAACATTTACCTCTTACTGTGGACTTGGTCCAAAAAATATGTCTCCACTACCTCACATCTTTTTAATTTCCTTTAAACTTGAATAATATCATTTATACAATTATAATTCCTCCTTACTTGGGTATAAATTTATGATTTACATGCATCTCTTTAGTATATGTGCCTATATTTAAGACTTGTGCACCAACACTTCTTCTTTTTCCTAGTATCCAAATGTGCATGAGGGAACTCAAATGAACATTGTGATAACTCTTTAAAATGGATACATGTTACTCTAATTATTACTCTCTACCTATTCCACTACCATCTTTTTCAGAGGATGATCTTTCTATTCCTTATGATTCTTATGTAATGATTATGTCTTCAACACTCTTATCAACAAGTTGTTCTTTTTGATTTCCTAACATTGCTTTTCCTCTCATAGTTATTTATTTAAGTGAAAATTTATCTTCTATTATTAAAACACATAAAAACATGTGCACACACACACATGCTCCCTCCTATAGACACTAAAAGTGAATTATAGACACCTTAGTCTTGTAGACATAGAAAATACATATCATGGATGTAACTTCAACATCTAAAGCTCCTCACTATCAAAATTCTTGCATACACTCTCTTTGTTCTAAATTAATTATCTCTTATTCTATCCTTAGTTATTATGATAATGTAGGCTTTCTATCATGTCTAGATTATTGTAAACTTACTTATCTTATATCTCTATAATTTTTGGACCTATACCTATTTTCTAGCTTCCTAGACACTTGCATCCCAGTTAGAAACCTACCTTGATGCAAGTGTAAAATTCCCTAAAATCATCAAATTTTAAATATTATCATGTAATTATGGTTATCTTAAGTGATTTAACGTGATAAACTTCACAAAATTATTGGTATATATGCATTATCAATCCTCACCTAACGTATACCTAACAACTCATAAGGTAACTTAACAAAAGCATTCAATCAAGTATTCAAGTGAGAAAAGATTCCATATTTTGTCTTATTTATATATCATTCATAGGAATAACAAATCTATAGGTCTGAAGTACTAAAGGAATAATCTATGAGTTATATTTTCCAAGTTATAAGCTAGGTCATTATTGTACTTTATTTTCACACATTGTATCCTTATACACACACAAGCTAACATGTAAGAGAGAATTATATCATTCTAAGGACATATTCAAATTAGTGTTAATGTATGTATCAACCACTGATAGAGGTGTCTTTGGGGTTAGTTTGACACTTTAATCCCACAAACCTATTTTTCCCACAACCACTATGAATATGAAGAACTAGGGTTTTGTTATTTGATAAGGAGTGACAAGCCATGATATAACTATGAGAACACTAGAGTGAATGTGACACAAAACATGGAATATCCTAGGTGGTCATATATATATCCAATAGGTATTCAGTATTGGACATAAATGTTCAAATTAGATAAAAGTGTTGGTCAAACCATCTGAGGTTGATACAAAGGTCAAATTTCCATAATGTAAAAATTGACCTAGGGAATAGATTCAATTGATTTCCAGCTTGTTATATAATAGATTCACATGTACATAGTAAATTAATTACTCTCATTTTCATTTTGTTTATATATTAATCAATAGGTGTACTTATTACTTTTATCATATTCTAGTATTTAAATACAAAATATTATTTATTTGAGTTTACAATTAATTGTCCTACTATATATTTGTTTATCACACTTATTCTTATTAATTTATATATAATTAACTTTATACTATATTTACCCATCTCAATTTATAGTTAAACATTTAGTGACCCTGACCTTTGGGCCCCAAAAATCTAGATATTGATCTAGGGTTTGCTGATTTTGTATTGCTTATTTTTTAGTTTTTGATGTAACAAGATTTCACAAGATAAAAATTAGATTTCAATTTTTTACAAATATGTGCAACATGGATGTATATATAGTCTATTTTTGGCTCCAATTTTTTATTATAGATAAGGTTTATTATTATATTTAATTGATCATACTATCATTCAAATAAATGGGAAAATATTTTCATATAATGAGAGGGTTTTAAAACAAAATAAACATTTAGTCTCTCTTCATACTCCTATTATAATACTATAGATCTAATATATATATTCCAAAATGCATGCTCTCAACCATTTATTCCACTTATATCTTATATGGGTGATAGTCATCATCCTGTACCCATTATTTTTCCATATCCTATATTGGATTTTTATGGTCCATGTTGTGACTAATAAAAAAGGTAAGGGTATCCAACCTAATCCACCACCTATAAATATGCAAGATGACCCTCATAAGCCTAAAACTATGATTAAATTTAAGGGATATGACCTCATTGACCAATTGAGAAACACACAAGATAATATATAAATCCTTGAACTTCTAAAGCAATCCACTATATATAAAGATATACCACATGAAACATGAGTGTGATACCAAAGTTCTAAGTGATATTGAACCGACTTACTTTTTGTATATTTTACAAATCCTTGAAAACAATGTAAAAATCATTACCTTTGATCCAATAGATTTATGAACCAAAGATATTATTAACCAAGATTTGCCTTTGTTCATACAAGTGATTATACATAACAAGGGAATCAAAAGTGTTATCATTAAAAATAGATTGGTCTTAAACATTTGTAGCACAAATTTCTTAACCACCATGAATATTAGCACCAATCTTATTAAAAAATTAATTACTCATATAAATATATTTGATAATTCACATTGGATGTAGCATTAGGGCAAACATGGTTCCAACCACATTTTAGGTAATGTATCAATCATTACTTTCTAGGTAACTTGGATACATATAATGGAGGTTGTCAAATATAGTTTAAATCAATGTGTAAAATTCATACATGATGGGACCTTATTGATAATGCATTTTGATTATGATCCCTTCAAATTATAAGAATGATACATTTTAATATAGATGGATTTCCTATAGTGATACCACTTAAACAATGTATGCCTCTTGAGAATATCCAAACTTATGAAGTGGGTGAGTCAAGTACAATGGTTCCATTATCTATTGCTACAAATAAGGAGCTACACACTTAGGATCACATGGATTCACAACAAAAATAATAACCATTAAAAAATAAAACAATAATATCAAAACCATAGGAAAATCCAACATTTGAGCTTCCTGTATTGGTCAATACTGAGCATAAAGATGGACACATTTTAGATTACTATGATAATGGTGATTAATTTACCTATGTTATATAGATGATAAATTATAAATAAATAAATTATTATCCACTTGATCATCTTTTGCATAACCTATTCAAATTTATAGGTTTGTGGTACGTATAAGACAATTCCATATTTATAGGATACAAAACTAAATCTAGAGAATCTAAAAGCAAAAGTAGTAGATGAACATGTAAATTCTTGTTATTATATACATACCTCATAAATTCACACATTGAGTCAAAATTATAAGGGTGAAATGTAAATACATCATATAGATAATGTGGAGGGCTCTCATACGACTCCACAACAAAATTTAAAAATCACATTAAATCTTGAAAATAACAATAAACCAAAATGCTCTAGATATAATAAATTCTATGTTACTTGAAAATATAATGATATTTTTACCTTCTAATATACAAATAACACATGATAGATTTAATCTCAAAGGAGTATCATATTGTCACTATCATCATATCATTGGCCATCCTAAAAATAGATGTGAGGCATTGCAAAACCAAATTCATAAATACAAGAATGAAGGATGGATCCAAATTATATCTGAGAAAATAAAAAGTCTTAATACTTCCAAATTTTTAAAAGAGATCCATCAATCAAAAAAATAAAGGCATGAGGCCTTCATTATTACTAAAAATATCAATAGGCTTTGTTACCTGCGTCTTAAGGTAAATAAAATCACTTGGACAATAGATTATAGTATTCTTACGATATAGCAGGTGGGACATAATATATGAGTTACATTATTCTTTATCTTTCCTGATATATCTTGGGTACATTACACTACCCATTGAATGTGGAAAAATGTTATCAGACCTTGATATATGGGCAATGAAACAATAAAAAAATATGACTTTATATATTGGATAAAAATGGTTGAATGATATGAAAGAAACTATTATTACTACAGAACAATACCTTATTTTATAACATAATAACAAAGTAATTTGTATCCCACATAATGCATATGATAACTTAGCCATATACCAAAAACTATTATTAGAGAGTTACCAAAAATTACATAGGATTGGAAATAAGGCAATATAAACAATTTAGTAAAATAAGGCCACTACATAGTACCTTAGCTCCTTAATTTGAGTAGTTTTTAGACTAAGTGGTTCCACACCTCAAATATTTGAAAAAATACCAAAAAAATAAAAAAATAATTCAAGAATACAAAAATATTTTGAGCATTTACATGTTTTATTGGCTCCTTGGCATCTATGTTATTTATTTCATGTTGGTAGATGGCATATCAATACTTTATATATACATGTGTTTCTCACATCATTTGAGTGTGATATAGGCATACACATATATATGAATTATTCCTATATGGATGTTTGTCATTAATTCTACTCATTTCATATATACATTGGAGGAATATAATTATTTGATATTGATACACATAGGTTATATGGTTCTATGATCACTTTCCAATATCATGTTTGAGATTATGTACTTACACATGCCTTTATTCATGCTTACATATTTCACAATGTACTTGATATATTATGTACAAGACATTTTTTACTGATAAATATATCCAAGGGTTAGTATGATATGTTCATGTTGGTTACTTATACTTTTTATTTATGTACTTCTTTGAGTGTCTTATCATGCATTGTCTTATTCAATCATTTGAATATGCTCCATTAATAATGGTCCCAATGCCTATGTTTTCATGTTTTGACATTTTCATATGTCATTAATTTTTGTATGGAGATTTCAAGATGCCATTTATTACTTTGTGCACATTTGAATATGTCAAGTCCCTTCAAATTTATAGCATTTAAACATGCCCCTTGCTTTAGGTCTTCTTAGACCTTTATCTTTTGTTTTGATATTAAGTGCTTATGTGTTTGCTAGATTGTTTGATGAGATTATACTATTACTATATATATGTTTCCATGATCTATATAATGAATCTTAGGACTTGATGTGACTACATAATATGTACTTCATTTATACATGCCCTCACTAATTTGCCAATATTTTGAGATGAGAGGAAGTAAACAATATTAGTCATCTTAGATCGAAAGGATTAGATAGTTGTATAATATATGATGGTATCATGTGACATATAGGAGTCACATGTATATATATATATATATATATATATATATATATATATATATATATAGACACACACACACACACATGTGACTCTTATATGTCACATGATACCATCATATATTATACAACTATCTCATCCTTTTGAGCTAAGATGAGTAATATTTTTTACTTCCTCTCATCTCAAAATATTGGTAAATTAGTGAGGGCATGTCATAGAGACATTTCTTCCACATTTTTCATTGTTCACATATTCAAATATATAATAGGGGCATGTTATGTAAATATGTTCTCCACGCTTGCCATAATTCATAGATTTAGATATACAGTGGGGGTGTGTTATGAAAACATGTTCTCAAAACTTATAACAACTCTCAATTTTGAATTTTAGTAGGGGCATGTTTTAGAAACATGTTCTCCACATTTACATAGTTGTGAATTAGTGAAATTATATAGTTATATGTTTTAGATACACATTTATGGAAAATTTATATACATTTGTATGATTGTTATACTCAACTTTTAACATGAAATATATGAGGTGAATATGATATGGAAAGGGTACCTAAATTACAAAATCAAAATCAATCTTATATTTAAGAATAGTTATATGGACCTTAGCTCACTAGGTTGGACTATTATGGATTGTTATTGACCAAATATACTATAGTAGTTGGTTCATTTTTGGTATGGTTGAGGTAATTAAATCACTTAATATTGACAAGTTTAAAGGTTGGAATTGATTACATCATCCTAAATCACTAGATATATCGTATGGATTAACTTGGATCAACTCATGATTACCAGGTTATAAGTATGATTGGGTTGCATGGTTGAGCTAATCTCAACTATCGAGTGGCAACTTAATTTTATTCTAAGCTCGGGGCTGATTTTATACTTAAACCTATATATATATATATATATGAACATCTAGATATATATTTTTCTTGGTATCAATTTATAAGATTTATAATGATATGATTTAACCTTTTAGGGTTTAACTATGTAAATCATATGTTTAGATTGAAGAATTGAGATGTCTAAATTAGTAAAATAATATGGAATAATTAAGTACTACTTTGCTATGTATTTTGACCTTATTTTAATTTATAAAAATAGTAATACATATGCATAAATATAGACTTATCTAGAAAGTGACTATCACAAATCATCTAGGTTCTAAAAATTGGGTTCTAGATAATTCTAAGTATTGTCAATAGGCTTTTGGAATTTGTTTTCTCACTAGACACTAGTGCTCCACTTGGACAGTAGTGCCATATTGTTGTAATGTTCTCAAAGTGGTGCTACTTTCATCTTTATAGGACTATTCCTATGTTGGGGGGTTTGTACACATGTTTTTTTAGGTCTTATTCCTACATGCATGAAAAACATAACTCTATTTTGTGCCTAAAAAACTTTAATTAGTGTGAAAAATCAAATACTCTGAATTATGGCATGAAAAATAATTTTGTGTTTGTTATTAGGATATGTTAGACATCCTTAACACCCCATTGTGAAGTGAGTTGCCTATACACCAATACTCTGAAGAGTTATCAAGCCCAATGTAGTTATCCCACCTAGTGTTTGATGCAAGTGCAAGTGAATGCTAGAATGTGAGTGGACTTGGATTCCTTAAATGTGATTGAGATTTGAAATCTACGTTTAGGACTATTATATATGTTAATATACAAAATTAGGGAAGAATAGAGATCAAATACCTTAATTTTTCTCAATTTGTCTTTTGTTTGAATAGGATTTTACATCTCTTTTCCATCTAGTGAATAAAGGTCAAATAGACTTGTATTTATATATATTTTTATCCTATATAAATAATAAATGTGCTTAGGTGGACCATAAGAGGGACACACTTTTGAAAAAGTATCCATTTGGTAGATTTAGGGCTAAAGACAACAACTCCTTGTTAGGGATACTAGTGTCATGTGGTTGTAGTGTCCCAAATATGGTGCTAATGACCACTTGACAAACTATTAGGAAAATAGGGTTGGGATCTAATAAAGTTGTCTCAAGACTATGTTTTGGCTGACTATAACTATCTGTGGTCTACACAATGAATGAAAATGTGTTGTAAAGTCTCTAAGATAGGTCTAGGGATAAGATAAGGATATGATAACTCAAGAAATACTCTTATGATCCAAATAATTTTTTTAGGTGATCATATTCCCCTCCTTTATGATTAAAAAGTAGCAAATCAAAATGACTAGTATAGAGGAAAAAGAAGCACACATAAACCTACCTTGGAAGTGAATTTTGTGTAGCTGAGTCTGAGTATGTAAATATGGTTTTACGTATGTGGAATATGATATAAAATAATCAGCTAAAATAAAACATGAAAAAATCAATCCTTAATTAAGAGATGATCAAATGCCAAAGACTATGCTAAATAGAATAACTGATAAAAGATAAGTAAAAAGAAAAGAAAGGAACGAATACACATTATTGGGTATGTGAGCCAATGAACACACTTGGTGACAACTTATGTGTGAGTGTACATACTAATCATATCATTGAATAAATTTTATTGAGTTGATGGCTTGCTAAATCCTCATATGGGTGGCTCAAAAACTTAATCTATTTTTGAATCCATCATATCCCACCCCTGCTCTATGGATCTTGATCTATGAATAGCTTGGGTAATACTATAAGTGTGTCAAACCCTCTCATGTGGGTGGTTCAAGAACTCTAGTATGTCATGAATCCATCATTTCCCACCTGTGTGAATAAGATGCATCTATAACTAAACTGTGCAAAGTGATGAAAGTATCTAATTGTGTATGTTGGCTCTATGGCCACTTGGGTATATTAGGTGACTCTTGGTCACTTGGTAATGATAACC
>JARHVA010004967.1:767500-790000 GCA_037957365.1 Torreya grandis
GCTTGGATGGGCTTTTGCATATCTTTTCCATCTAGTGAATAAAGATCAAATAGACTTGTATTTATATATATTTTTAGCTTATGTAGATAATAAAAATTACTTTGGTTGACCTTATGAGAGGTACACATTTGAAAACGTATCTATTTAGGGGAATTAGGGCTAAGGATAGTGTATCACCTAGTTGGGGACACTATCACCATGTGGCTGTAGTGTCCCAAATGTGTTGCTAATGTTTAATTGGTAGATTGTTTGGAAAACTAGGTTAGGATATAAGAAAGCTTTCTTGGGACTGTGTTTTGGCTGACTGTAACTATTTATGTTATTCACAATGACTGAAAAGGTGTAGAAAAGGCTCTAGGATAGGTCTAAGGCTAAGCTAGGGATAGGTTAAATCAAGCAACACTCTTATAATCCAAATATCACTTTTAGATGATTACATGATACATATTTTCAAATCAAGTTACCAAAATTCAAGGTGGTTAGATAAACACATAGGTGTGCTCCTAAACCTTACTCTTTCTATTTTAATTTTTTTAATGCTTTTGATTTCATATTATATACATTTGATTATATATTATAACATGACCTTGGTGAGAGGATAGTCACAAAAAAATCACTCAAGTGGGAATCATAAACATTTAAGTTATGTTATACACACCTAGCTACACATTTATTTTCCTTTAAACTAGTAATTTCATTACTAGATTAAAGTGGGGGAAAATGTAGACAGTAAATATGAATTATATAACACCTTGGTCTTTTACACTTGTAAAAAGTATATAATTGATGTACCTTAAACTTATATACCTTTCTGATATTGAAACTGATTGGATACACTATCTATATGTGCCAAATTACTAATATATTAGTCCAACTAGTGTTATTATGATGACCCAGGGCTTCTGTCATGCTCAGAGTACTATAAAATTTATTATTTTCTATCTCTTCATGTTTTGGACTTATACCTATTTTCCAGCTTATATGACACTTACATCCTCATCAAACACCTACATATATACAAGTGTCCTATTCCAACACAAGTTTACAATGCCCTAAAGTCATCAAAATTTCAATAATAACATGTCCTTATTGTTAACCTAAGTTCTTTAATGAAATATATTTCAATAAAATATTTGTATATATGCATGATAAATCCTCATTATTTCCTCACCTAAACTCACAAGGTCACTTACCAAAGGATTTTAATCAAATATTAGAATGAGTTAAGCTTCCCTATTTTATCTCATTTCCATATAAATCATGGAGATAACACATTTATAGGTTTAAATTAATGAAGGATCAATCCATGATTCATATTTTATATGTTACAAGTTAGGTCAATGTTGTACTTATTTACACATATTACATTCTTGTGCACAAAATCCAACATGTATGGGTGAAGTGAATTTGTATGAGGCCCTCTTTAGAGTAGTGGCCATGTAGGAAGCACCCACTATCAAATGGATATTTGGGGTTAGCTCAACATTATGCTTCTACTAACCCATTTTTCCCACATTCACTATAAATATGAATAACTATAGTTTTATTGTTTGACAGGGAATGATAACCCATGATCTAGATCTGAGGACACCAAAGTGAAAGCAACACAAAACCCATAATATCCTAGGTGATCAAATCCATATCCAATAAGTATTACATACCAGACACCTACATCAATGTTAGATAAAATCATTAAAGTAACTATCTGAGGTTGATGTAAATATTTGAGGCTACAAAGGTCAAATCTATATAATCTAATGGCTGATCCAAGGTAAATATCTACTCTATTTCCATCATGTTCTATATCAAATCCGTATGCACATAGTAAACTAGATAGTTAATCTTGTTTAAATTTTATTATTACATCAATAAATATTTATATTTACTAGTTTTAGAATATCTCAATATTTAAATTCATAATATTTTTTATTTTAGTTTGAAATTAATCAGCCTAATATAGATATATTTATCACCTTTTTGCTTATTAATTTCTATATTCTTAACCATATACTATATTAACCCATTTCAGTTTAGGATTAAACACCTCCATTGAATGAAATATCACTATGTTATTCTTAGCTTAGATGACCCATCATAGTCAATTAATGTACCATGCCACCTTCCTTTAGTCCATATGGTTATCAATAAAAAATAATGATATTTTAAATTTTCTTTGCATGCTCTTTCACACTTATCTTGTTTTGTTATAAATCCTGTAACTTCAACAAATCTAGCTAGTAATCTCTAGGTAAAAACTTGGATTTTAATATCAAAACCATCCTTTCCCAATGGAATATTTTTTCTTTATCCTTGTGATTCCATTCAAGTTGTACCTTATTACACCATATAGATACATGTCCCTTCAAATTTGTCTATGATACCTCTATCTTACACTCATCTACTACTTCATAAAAAATTTAGTATTCTTCTATCTCTATTAAACAAAATTTTAACTCTTTTGGGTTGAATATTCAAATCAAAAATAAAACCTTCCATCACTTTTCTCTTTTTATCTTAGATATGACTTTAATAATCATATCTTATACCTCATCCAATTGATCTCATGATATATCTTCATCATCATCCTCACTCTCTTATGATTCATCCCTCACATCGATCATATCATCCCTTACAACAAATCCTCTTATTTTATCCTCCTCTATTGTATCCAACTTTTTATGCATAATCCATAACATTTATTTGATATCATCCAGTCTTATGTTCATATTTTCAACTACTCCACCAAATAGGCATACTCTTCTTGGTGGCATATTGAATTTTAAAAAAAATCATATCTATTTTTGTGAATCTCAAAATCTTATACACATCAGACTAATGTTTCACTATATATCTACTATTGTGCCACTCATAATATGATGTAGACCTATCTTACACACTCCTCTATTCTCTACCTACCTTTACAAAGAAAAAAGAACATTAACTAAAATATCTCAATCATGTAGTTATTCGTTTATATGATAGTGATCCCATAATTACTTAGTGTAAATTCACATAATAATAACATAATTTCATTATTTTGAGGAGAGATTACACAACATCATAGCGATTTCCAATTATACAAACTTAAAACCAATAAAGTTACATAAATTATGGTAGGATTATGAAAAAAACTAACATCATAGTGTTAGTTAAGTGACTCAAATACAATAGCCCCTCGTAAATCTACACACAAATCTCTATCATAATTTTCATTGCAACCGCTCTTTAAACTATTTCTTAATCTAGGATTGAAATTCACTTTCAAGGAAGAGGATGTGTGTATATAAATGCATAATCCACCAATTTATATTAATTAATTTAAACCGCCAAATAAGACCAAAAATATTAAATTCTCTTAACACATCAAGATGTACTAAAATCATTAAAGCGACATGGACCCCAATGGTAATGTATCCCAAAATGACACATCATATAATCAATGTACCATAATAATTCACAAACCCCTTTAACTATTTATATATTAATCTCAAACCTCATCCCAAACATGTTACCACTTATCCATGTAATGTGTCTAATGGATTAACAATAATCTCAATGAAGTGCAAAATAAATATATTAAGAAACAAGCTCCATAATTGAGTTTGTTGATGATGTGGAACAAATTGAAGCCATATTATCAATGCAAATTACTACCATAAAAATGTGTTGAGTTAAAATTTTAAATAAAAAATAACCAAGAGAAACTAATAATATATCCATCTAAATGTGATTACATAAAACAACCTAAACCTATAATAACTAAATAATAATTTTGATGCCCGTAAATATACCACAAATAATCAAAAAATCAAAAGACCTTATCGAATTTTTTCATTCAACTAACTACTCATACTTTTGGATGATGAAAGATTATGCATGGACCCAAATGCTCTTATATTATGAGCCCTCTTTGGAGTTGTGGAACATAGGTAATACTCAACCATTTACAAGGGAGTGGTTGGGGTTGTCCAACCCAAACTAGTAACCCATTTTTAAATGGCATATTATGCTCAAAATCAATATTAGGGTTTGGATATAAGGATAAGGAAATGAAATATTATTGCATAATATTTAAGGCATATTCACACAAAAAATCCATTTATAAGCATAAGCACATGGGTCTCAAGATCTATTATCTTTCATAATGAATAAATTTTTTTGGTAACCTTCGAATAATGTTGGCTACCATAGGGGTTAGACTCTACCAAAAACATTCAAAGATGTCTTCATCCTATGTTCTAGGTCTGAGTAGATCAAAAGTAAATTACAAAGCATTTAAAAGTATAGAGACACATTCTATGAGTAATAAATAATCAAAATAATCTCTGTATATTTCTCCCCTATTACTATATCAATTCTAAATTGAAATAATATAATCTCTATTTATCCATTTCAAATCAAATTACTACATTTATTTATTTATTTTACATTTATTTAGTTCATAGTTCACATTATTGTATATCTCGTACATTTTAAATAAGCTAAACATGTATATAGTATCCATGTGGCATATGTGTTACCCAATGTTTCGCATAGAGCCTGAGTTAAGTAGTATGTTTTGAGGAATTTTGAAGATGGCCATGATTGGTTTTGTACATGGAACAACATGTAAAAGTGTATTATTATGTAGTGATATGAGTGACACAAGGAAATGAATATATTGTAGTGCTACAAGCACAACATAGTGAGAATTATGAGTTTAATACAATGTTGTGTGAATTTCATAGTGATACAAGTTACTTGCAATGTTTCAATCTCATCACAATGATAAGATATGGTGTTATGGTTTGAGTTATTTGTATGTTCCATGGTGTTTCATAAGAATCATATGATGTAAATGTTCATGAGACATATTATATGACATTATGTAGGATGTAAATGATACATGACCTTCTACATATTCATATCACTAGTCAAGGCACTCAAGAAAAGAATGTGAGGTGGTAAAAATAAATGAAAATCAACATTCATATTAATCCAAAAGTATTAATAATGGATGTAACCTCAATTAAATTATGTGTTATGTAATTATATAGGCATGTTTGTGTGATGAGTCCACAACCTTATTTTTGGACCAAAAATAAATGGGGTGAGGGCATTGAAACTGTCTAACAAATCTTGCACCACCCAAATAAAAGAATAAGATATTTCTAATTTTAAATCAAATCATACTTTTAATTAGTTTTGTCCTTGTAGAATTTTTAGTAATGTTTTCATGGTTTTTGGCATGTTTACACATTCAGAAGAAGTGTGGTTTTTAAACAACTATTAGATCATAATTTTAATTGGTTTTACTCTTGTTGAATTTTTAGTAATTATTTCATGGTTTTTGGCACATTTCACACTTGAATCAGTTACATAGTCAGTTGTTCCCTATCATAATTTATTACAAGATAAGAAGGTGATTTGTCATATTCATAGGCTTAACCTCAAGTTTTTCAAATTTTTCACATGGATTAAAACCACTTTAGCTACATGTTTAGTAGTTTTAGCATTTATATTTTTATACACTTTGACTAAGCCTTTATCTTCTTATTTCATCATTCGACAAAACCCAAGATTTATATATTTTATTACCATAAGACTAGGCTTCATTTTATTTTTTGGAACATTATCTTCTTTTATTTTATTGTCTAAAGGCTTTAGCTTTCATTAATATGGCAAAATCGTTTAGCTTTTATAACCTCTACTTATTAAGCCTTAAGTTATTTTCATCCATGTTTAAAGCCTTAAATATATATTTTTTAAATAGGTGAAAGATTTTAGTTATTACACCATTGATAGCTATTAAATGTCACCTCTAGTTCTAATCCTACCCTAATTAAAGCAACCAATATCCTTTTTCAAGTTTCCAGTGAAAATTACAAACTTTTTAAGCTTTTAATAGTAAAAGGCCTTACTAAGCTAGTTGAAAGGCCTTAACTCAAATTAATACAAGGCCTTTAGCTATATTCCATAATCAGATCCCATTTGTCAAGTTTAAAGTATAGTTTATAGTTGTATGGAAATACAATATTTTTAAAGTCTATAATGTAATGATGTTTAGTTATAGTTTTCTAGGTAGTTTACAACATATATGAATGATCAATATATAGGAGACATTTCAATATAATTTAAATATGAGGCATACATACCTAACCCTTATAAAATTTAAACTTGTGTATTTCAAACACAAGTTCTTCCATTTAATGTGTTGTTTAAAAGTTTTTTACATCTTTAAAAAAATGTTAAAAATTGGTTTGCTTGCATAAATACCATACATATTTATTCCATGTAGGTTTTAGGCCCTTATATATTTTGATCTCTTTTAGGTTTAAATTAAAAGTTATAAGGTTCATTTTAGAGTATTTTTTTCAATGTCAATGAAAAATAAATATCAATATTTGATAGCTATGAATAACATTTAATAAACATCACAACTGAGAATGACCTCTAATCGACATCAAATGGTTAAGATGAATCTTTACTTAGTATTTCACAATAAAAAAACCTCTAGCATAATAATCAACTTAAAAATATGTCAAGCTCATAACCATGTATCTACTTAGTAGTTTGATTACCTATGGAAGTAACCATAACCTTTAACATTATTTATATTTGATTATATCTACTTATGTTATATAGAGGCTTCTTATTTATTCATAAAGCTAGATTATAAGCTTCCTTCATGAGTAATGGGATTCCTTGATAATTTGAAGGTCCTAGACATGAAAAATTTAACACTAAAAGGTTGAAACACCAACAAAAAAAATCACTAGCTTTGCCAGGGCTAGGTTCTCCATTGGAAAATTCCCTTATCTATTTGGCATTGGCAAAAATCATGCCATCATATCATTTAATAGAACTAACCAACACTTTCGAAACTCTAAAATTAAGCCTTATGATTATATAAACTTATACATCAACATATAACTATGTTATTATAACATATGGACCAAACAAAAAATAATTTATGACAAAAACAAGGGCCACATAGCATCTAGTCCCCATCTATATTATTTTATTGCATTAAAAATTGTAATGTATGTTGTGTTGTGTTAACTTGGTGTATTTAGGAGGAAAATTTATATGTCGGTAGAGAAACATTACATATTAGGAAGGAGAAATCATTGATAATGGATATGGAAAGGAAGCATTGTAACTACACCAAACTTTATAATAATATATAACTAAGAGTAATGCTAATTTTTTTTTTCATCCACAAAATAATACCCAATCCAATTGTTACACTCCTAACCTTATGAGTACTAATGTTATGGAATGGAGATCATAACATTTATCTTTCATTTATTAATCATTAATAGTTAGGTTGACATAAATAGAATGAATGGGTGTGACCCTTCCCTATTATGGGTGTGACTCTTCCCAATTATGGGTATATATATGGTGGAGTATGGATCTCTATAATAATCATAAGTTTCATTATTATATTAATTTCATAAATTATTTTGATTATTTGAGGTTTCCCCCTTGAAATGGATTATATTTGAATGATATTTCTATTATTATAAATAAATATCCTAACAAATGGTATCAAAGCATTGATTTTGGCATAGAATTTTATTTCCACTATATCTCACAAACCATTGTGAAGTTTTATAAATTTTTTTACCTAATTTATATAATGATATAGTAAGTCTACATAGAAAATTTGGAGATTTGAAGTTTATTTTTTAAGAAGTTATTACAAGTTTAATGTTTTTTTCATAAAATTGCTCAACAATCCACAATGTTTAGATTTTTTTTAGATTTGTTTATATTTTTGGAAAGTTAATAAAATTATAGTTGGAATCCTTTATTTGTATTTTTTTTATATTAGAGGCATTTACATTCTAAAATTTACTGGTCAAAGTTGGTCAACAATGGTACATATGCTCCTAATTCAACACATGTTTTAATTATTTATGGTTACCACTTGCTACAGATACTTTCCCTAAGGAATTGAGAATAAATGTATAGATATAAACAAAATAAAATATATATCCATACCTTTTAGAATATATTACTTTTATTCAACCACTAATCCTAATGATTCCCTTTATTCTCTACCACCTAAAATTGAAGGAAACATACCTGAGGGATGTGAAATAGTGGTCACTTTTATCAAGGATAATTTTTTTACCCAATTTGAAACATTATTAAATCAAGTTTTAGGTAGTTTTAAACATGATTTAATGTATTGGGAAAACCTCAAGGCAAATAAAATAATATAATATATTAATATAAGATATATTTATATAATATAAAACATCAATATTTAGTGAAATACCAACTTCACATAGAGCACCAACCCTAACTACCCAAGCACCTACTTGACTAGACTTTAACAAGTACCAACTTGTAAGGAGGCACCAACACCTTAGATGAATCAACACATTATCAACCACATAAAAAGTTTAAATTTTAATACAATATATAATTATCTCCTTCTTCAACTCATCTCTTTCTTTAATTCCTCTTAAATTGCCTTCTAGGCTCCTTCGCTCAACTAGGTCTATTCAAGATAGATTAGGTAATTTGACCTTGATAGTCATCTATAGTACCCATGTTATATTTTAATGGTAGTTTTTATGAAAAATTATAATGGTATAAAATTCATTATTTATCTTTTAAAATTTTCATTTCTTCTACTTTGACTCATTCATTCTCTAACTAGTCAATTAGGCTTATTAGGCCTTGTTCTTATAATAGGTTCATGCTCATACACCTCTTGGTCGGATATAAAAACTTTAAAATTTATATTTTACATAAAATAATACTTACTAAATTTTAAAAATATTAATAAAACATTAAAATATTTTGGTTATATCATATAATACTAAAAACTTCTTTTAGGCCTCAAGGAGACCTAATTTAATTAGGGCTTCATTTGCACACATTACCCTTTGATATTATTAGAGAAATTTATTAATTCATAAATAGAAGGAAATTTTGGCATGACACTAAAATATAACCATACTAATATCCTCTTATTTCCATGACATAATTTATCTTTAATCACCATTTAAAGCACACCATTAGCACTGTTCACAATTAGGCTTGTGTATACCTAAAAAGTCTATCTTGAAATATTGAAGATAAAAATAATAATTAGATAAAAAGTGGAAATAAACATCCTACAATCACTCATACACAACTAAACCATCCTAGAGGTTACAATAAAGCAAACTTAGGACAAAAGTTACATGGGCCAAAATTATGGATACCAAAAATGGATATACAAAAGTTTTATGGTATGGATGTAACCTCTTGAATAAGTCTCATGGAAAATTATTTTAATCTTCACAATATACCAAAAAATGCAAAGGTCGATATAACATCACTACATCTAGAATCTGAACCTTATCAATGATATGAGTGGATGATAAGTGATAAGAAAGGGAAAGTGCTTAGGTAGGATTAATTTAGTAAGGAATTATAACACCACTATGAGCAGCCATGGAAGGGAAGTTATTTCACCCGACTAACAAATTTGAAACAAACGGGATCTATAACAAAATATAATGTAGAGCATATGAGATTGGCAATCTGAACTCCAGAAGCAACACCTTATTAGAGACTAAAACTTTACATCAATGGACTAAATGAATTAATTAAGCATGATATTCATTTTTTGGAACCATGTATATTTAGGAAAGCAATGCAATGAACACTACAAATTGAGCAACGAAACTCTACTACCAAGAATTTCACATAAGGTCAAACTTTTAGATGGCATAATAGAAATATGACTAATATTATTGATTGAAATATGATCAAATATTTTAACCCAAGGAAAATTAAAAATATTTCTCCTCAATAGGAGGTAAAAAAATAGAGAAGGGCCTAGGTTGGCATTGTGACAGTAAGGTCTAGAGGATATAAGGGTGCCAATGGTGAGAAAAGACTTATGATTATTGAGAATGAGATTTTGGAAGAAGACAAATTAGCTATAGAGGAATAAATAATAGAATAAGAGCATGTAAATTTTGATGAAGAAGAAACCCATACTATATCTCTATATGCATTAAATGGGATAAGCACACCATAAACACTCAAAATGATGGGTTATATTAAGAAGAAAAGTGTGACAATTTTAGTCAATATAGGGAGTACCCATAACTTTATTGATAAAAAATTATCTAATGAGCTCAATTTATTTGTGTATATACTTTAAAATTTGAAATTTATGATTATCGATGGGGAAAAACTCTCATATGGTGTTAAATTTCACCATATCAAGCTCTCAATGGGGGACTATCAGCGAGATTCAGAAATGCTTGCCATACCGATTGGGGGAGTAGATATAGTTTTAGGAGTATAATGGATTAAAAAACTGGGAATAGTGTCTTTCAATTTTCAATACTTATTCATGGTTTATAGTATAAATTGAAAGAATTACACACTTAATGGGAGGAAATCCCCACCAAGACAAATTATTATCTCTCATAGGATGGGGAAATTACTTAAGAAAGGATCATATGGCATAGTGGCACAACTACATTTCTTGGATGCACATGATGTAGGAAATCAAGACCAACCAAATATTCAAACAATTATTCAATGACATCAAAAATTATTTCAATAATTAAATGGCCTACTCTAGTCATAGATCATGATCATAAAATTGAATTGAGTCTAGGAAGTATCCCTCCTAACATCAAACCTTATCACTACCCCTATGAATAAAAGTTAGAAATTGAAAAAATGGTGATAGAAATGCTAGATTCAAGTATTTTTCATCCTAATAAAAGTGCTTATTCACCTCCTATGGTTATGGTTAAAAAAAAGGATGAGCTATGGAGAATGTTGCCTAGATTCTAGGGAAATCGATAAGATTACTTTGAAAGATAAGTTTCTTATTCCTATCATTGATGAATTATTAAATGAATTGAATGGGGTTATTTTCTTTACTAAGCTAGATTTGTGTTTGGGGTATCATCAGATTTAGGTGAAGGAGGAGGATGTACACAAGAATACATTTAGAACACATGAGGGTCACTATGAATTCTTAGTTATGACATTTAGTCTCAATGATACCCCATCTACTTCTTAGAGCCTCATGAATTTAGTTTTCCACCCATTTCTTCATAAATTTATACTTGTGTTCTTTGATGACATATTAATCTATAGTAAAACATGGAAAGAAAATTTCCAACATGTAGAAAATATATTAAATGTATTGGAAGACCATCACCTTTATGCAAATAAATCTAAATGTGCCTTTGGGGTGAGGAAGTGGAGTACTCATGACATGTGGTGTCACATGAAGGTGTTAAAGTGGACCCTAAGAAGATTGTAGCTATCAAATATTGGCCAAAACCTAAAAATATCAAAGGTTTAAGAAGATTCTTGGGTCTTATAGGCTACTATAGAATATTTCTTCATAACTATGCTTGTATATTAGCACCCTTAACAACATTATTGAATAAGGATTCATTTTCATTGTCAGACTTAGCCACCCAAGAATTCTAATAATTAAAAGAAACTCTTACTTCCACACCTATGCTAGCTACCCCAGATTTCTCTAAGACATTTATGGTAGAATGTGATGCTTATGGACATGGCATTAGAGGTAGTACTAATGCAATAAGGGTATCCCTTAGCATTTGAGTATAATTAAAAGGAAAGAATTTTATAAGGCCCACATATTATAAATAAATGTTATAAATCATTCATGTAATCAAATAGTGGTGCCAATATCTCATGGGAAGGCATTTGAAAGTTAAGACAGATCATGAGAGTTAAAAGTATTTTTTAGAGCAATGACTATATTCAGAATAGTAACTAAAATGGTTTACAAAGATGCTAGGACATGAATTTGAAATTATTTAAAAGAAATGAAAGGAGAATATTATAGTGAATGCATTTTCTCAATAGGAAGTAGAGGAAGCAAAAATTTATGTTATTTCTTTATTATACCTGAATGGGTAGAAGCAACATGACTAGAGTGGAAATAAGACACTCTAACTAGGAAAATCATACACTAATTGCAAGAGAACCCCTATTCTATAGATAATTACATTTGGAAAAGAGACTCATTATGGTACAAAGACACTCTTTGATGCAGGAGCATCTACAATAGTTCAAATTCTAGTGTGAAAATTCAAATTTTGATTTTCCCTCCAAATTGTGAGATTTCAAAATTTCACCTTCAAGGTAAATGTAATTATCAAAAAGTGAAAGTAAAAAGGTAAAAAGTAATTGTTAGATTGTTGAGAAAATAAAGGGGAAATGGTTGAAACTATTTTCAACCTTAGTAAATTGTTAAAACTTTCAAATAGCATATTTTTTTGCCTTAAGCCCAAATTGGGCATAGAAGTTAGGAGAGAGATTCTTGAAAAGACAAAAAAAAAGAGAGAATTCATTAAGGAGAGAGGATGAGAAGAGAAGGAGTAGTAAAGAATGTAAGAAGGAGAAATAAAGGCTTTGAAATCCATGGACATTGATATTAAATTGTAAGTTTCTTAATTGATCTAAGGAGAATGAATGTTTTGTTTCATGTTATGGTCTCTTTATGAAATTCTGGTAAATAGGCCTGTGTGTGTATATGTATGAGGGTGTGGATGATAGTTCATTTGAGAACATTTAGAAAAATAAATGAAGACTAGTTATTTGGTATGTTGAAAATTATTTTAAACTGATATTATGTGAACAAGAGATCTAAAAGAGCTTTGAATGTCATAAGAAGCCCAAACAGGCCTAAACTAGATATTCAGGAATTTAAAAATACAGCTCATTGTCTAAGGTAAAATCCACATGAAAATGTTTGGATGGAGTTGAAAATGGTATGGAAATAGATACCTGAGGCAGGTATAAACTTAATAAATGAATAAACAGGCGTTAGAAACCCCATTAATGTCCAAAAACTCCACAGTTGGAATTCAGGCATGTGTGGACAAAAAGTTAGGCCACAGTTGGAAAAATGGGTATATATCGAGATTTACCCAATGAAAAGTTTTCAAATTTTGTGTGTAGATGAAACTTATAGTTAAGAATCCACTTCAAGTGGTTTAATATATAATGGAGCAATGTGGAAAAATTTATGGTCAAAATACAGACCTATAGTTCTGGAACAGTTCAGAAAAATGTGTTCCCAGTCACTAAAAATGACATAACTCCTAAAATATTTATCCAAATGACTTTATTATTTTTTAAAAAGGTGTATGGAATAAATAAAGACCCTATAAAATTTATTTTAACACTTTAAAAAAGTTATAATACTGCCATAAAAATTAATTAGCTCTCAGCCTGTGACTTTCCAAGGGAAAATCCTGATTTAGCTTCTAGTCCTCAAAATGAGTTTTAATGATTGAAACCTCTTGAAACTTTTTAATTTGAACCTTGATGATGTTATAAAACTTTTATAATTTTTTTCAAGGTGATATAGTATGGATAAGTTTGGAAAAGAACAATTGCCAAGTGGATCCTAGGTGTATGTGAAGGAAAGAGCGTAGGCCAATATAGGAAAAGTGAATTTCTCCAAAGAAGTGCACTAAAAAATGATTTATTCACCTATAAGAAGATAATGGGTATCTGTAATGATGATTTGTTTTCTTAGAAAGTCCGTACATTACTCTAGAAAAGGGGTTTTGCACTAAAGGAGGGCTAATTAGAATAGGGCTTAAAGAAGAAAGTACAATTCCGTACAAAGTAACCTAAAGATATTTTTTAGTATGTTATAGAAGGGCTTAATGGGTATCCATAAATGATTTTAATTTCATGATGTAGTTAACTGAAAAAGAGTAATGGCCAATAAACAGGGAAAACAGGGCTACAAGGAATGCTTGACTAATAGGCATGTAATTTGAAGTTAGCTCAAAATATGATGGTTTCAGAGCTGTGTAAGATCAGTTTTCATCATTCGGTATAAAATCTTGAAGCTCTTGGAAAATGGTTACTTGTTGATGGTTATGATTTCTAATGAGTTGTTACAGGATTTGGTAAGAGGATCAATAGGACAAAGCATTAGGAGACCCTGGGGAGAAAATGTATGCATAATTGTGCTATTTGATTTGAGTTATTGTGCTGAGAAGTAATCAGGTGAAGAAGTTGAAGGTTCAAGGCAGCCAAGCCATTAAGGCTTAAGAGGGGAAGAAGCGAAGGAAGGCTTAGTGAAGATCAAAAAAAGAAGCTTGGATAGTTTGCCAAAATACTAAGGTGAAATAGACTTAGGTGAGGTAAAGGATGGAGTTTGAAGCTTGGGAAGCTCAAAAGTAAGGGAGAAAGTGAATGCTCAAGAATAATATCCAAATCAAGGTAATCTTGGATTTATGATTTGTATTTGATGAACTGTTGTATAAGAGTTGCTGCAGGATTGAGAAAAGGATCAAAAGACTAGGATGCAAAAGGGCTAGGTGAGATCAAGGAGATTGTCAAAAGACTAGTCAAGGAGAAAAGACTTGGGTGAGATAAGGGATCAAGAGACCAAGGTGGAAAATACTTGGGTGAAGATCTCAGAGATGGAAGCATTGTTGAAGGCACTATAGAGCAACAAGGTATATGAGGGCACCAAGAAGAAAGCAAGCATCAAAGGTATGGACAGTTTTGTAATTGATAAAGAAATTGCTAATTTGAAGAGAGAGTTAGCTAAGATTAAAGATGAATATGAGTCTTGGATGCAGATGGATAAGAAAGCATGGGTATGGCCAATAAAGAAGAGATTGAAGTGGCCAATAGATCTCCTAGTGAAAAGGAGAAGAAGGCAAAATGAGATTACCATGAAGAGATAAGCCCATAGAGGCTTGAAGAAGGTAATAAGGTTGCCAAGTGAGCAGCAAGAGGAAGAATTTGAGAAGAAGATTCTCATTGAGGAGAACAAGAGAGAAGAAAGAATAGATGAAGTGCCAGGAAGAGCACTTGAAAAGATGAGAGTGTTGATGAAGAGGACACTCATGGAGACATTATGGTCTCTTGTTTTTATTTCTAATGCTGTTTTTGCATGGGTAAGTGCAGGTATGAGCAGCCTTATGAAGGTCAAGAGAAGGGCCTTAAAGAGTGAAGAGATTGGTGTAGGAGAAAATAGCAAGTGCACAAGTGAATGCAAGAGAGAGAAGAGAGTTTGCTGTTGTTGATAAGGAAGAAGAAAAGATGCATTGGTTAATGCATGAGAGAGGAGAGATAGAAGATGAAGATGAATTCCAAGATGCCATGGAGTACCTTGAAGAAGTAATGGAAAACTATGCACAAAAGAGGATAGTGCAATCAAAGAAGTCATGCAAATGAAGGAAACCATGAAGCAGCCCATTAAGGAGGTAAAGGTGAATTATAGTATTGATTTTTCTCATCCACTTAATTATGGAATAGCTGTTGAATAGGTTGAAAAATTCCACAAGGAAGTAGTGGAAGTCCATCATCATGCCAATGAAGAAGAGGGTATAGAATATTATGATGACTTGAAGAACATTCCAATAGAACAAAGGAAGGAAACATACCTAAGGAAAGTGAATGCAAGCAAGGAAACTATGATGAAGAGTATGGATAAACATCAAGCCATTGAAAAGGTAAAAATAAGTTTAAATTCAGATTTTTCAAATGCATATAAGAGTAAGACTACTGCTGTACAGATGGAGATGAAGAAGATTAATAACAAGCCTTCAAATCCAGCAATAGACCATGGCTATGTGATACCAAAATGGCTCAAGGGATCAGCAAATATAAAGGGCATAAAGCTCAATCAAAATGAAGACTCAAGCAAGAAGCAAATACAAAGCATGAAGGAAGAGGTAGAATGCAAAGTGAGCAAGGCCAGCCATCAAGAAAGACAACATGAAAATGTCAAAGAGCAGAAATTGGTTGGTGAATTGAACAAGTGTCATCCTAAAGCTATGAAGAAGGTATGGATAGCTAAAGGTGAGAAAGAGCATGAGGATACAAAGATGAAAGGTAAGTCAATTGTTTGCAATGAATGGGATAATGATATTTTTGAATCATTTAATGATCTTTTTATGGAAAAGGAGGAATGTAAAATGTCTATGAAAACTAATATTCAGCAAGGAGGGAGTTCCAAGAGGATGGATGATGAAAGTAGAGATGTGAAATCAGTTCACATGTTTGAAACAAACAAGGAGAGATAAGGTAATAGTAATCCTATTATTTTTGATAAGTATATTGATGATGATGAAGAAGCTGAATTGTATGAAGAAACTATAAAGTGGATGAATGTACTTATAGAGGATGAAAGACAATCTGGTCCTAAGTTTGATATAGGACTTGAATATTTGGATGAGCTTGTGTTGAGTGAAGAGATGAAGATGATAGAAGAGTTGTTGAACCCTCCAAGAGAGTTGTGTAGAGACACCTATCAACATGGTGACACCATTGATCAGATGGAAAATGAATTGAGACAAGAACAAAGAAATATGGTGAGGGTAGATTTGGACAAAGAACAGCATGAAGACAATCAAGGGGCTTCATGGCCTCAATGTTTTTCTACTAAGGTTGCTTTTGATGTTTTGAATGTAGGTATAGAAGATGAAAACTTTGGAAAACAACAAGAAGATCTAGAAGATATGTATGAAGATGAAGAAGCATGGAAGTGGGAGATGGCAGCTGAGAAAGAGATGAGGAGAAGAATATACCAGAAGAGGAAGAACAGCAAGATGAGAGACAGAGACTATCAAAGACAAGCATTGGCATTGACAACAAGACATTGGGATCCAGGTATACGAGTGAAGGCGAAAGTAAGGAGGAAGCATGAAATTTGAACTAAGGTTAAAATATTTTCTAGAGGGAGAGTGTGATGTAGGATCATCTACAATAGTTCAAATTCTAGTGTGAAAATTCAAATTTTGATTTTCCCTCCAAATTGTGAGATTTCAAAATTTCACCTTCAAGGTAAATGTAATTATCGAAAAGTGAAAGTAAAAAGGTGAAAAGTGATTGTTAGATTGTTGAGGAAATAAAGGGAAAATGGTTGAAACTATTTTCAACCTTAGTAAATTGTTAAAAATTTCAAACAGCATATTTTTTTGCCTTAAGCCCAAATTGGGCGTAGAAGTTAGGAGAGAGATTCTTGAAAAGACAAAAAAAAAAGAGAGAATTCATTAAGGAGAGAGGATGAGAAGAGAAGGAGTAGTAAAGAATGTATGAAGGAGAAAACAAGGCTTTGAAAGCCATGGACATTGATATTAAATTTTAATTTTCTTAATTTATCTAAGGAGAATGAATGTTTTGTTTCATGTTATGGTCTCTTTATGAAATTCTGGTAAATAGGCCTGTGTGTGTATATGTATGAGGGTGTAGATGATAGTTAACTTGAGAACATTTAGAAAATACATGAATACTGGTTATTTGGCATGTTGGAAATTATTTTAAACTGATATTCTGTGAACAAGAGATCTAAAAGAGCTTTAAATGTCATTAGAAGCACAAACAGGCCTAAACTAGATATTCAGGAATTTAAAAATACAGCTCATTGTCTAAGGTAAAATCCACATGAAAATGTTTGGATGGAGTTGAAAATGGTAATTAAATATGTCCCTGAGGCAGGTATGAACTTAATAAGGGAATAAACAGGGGTTAGAAACCCCATTAATGTCCAAAAACTCCACAGTTGGAATTCAGGCCTGTGTGGACAAAAAGTTAGGCCACGGTTGGAAAAATGGGTATATCTCAATATTTACCTAATGAAAAGTTGTGAAATTTTATTTGTAGATTAAAATTATAGTTATTAATCCAATTAAAGTGGTTTCAGATATAATGGAGCAATGTGGAAAAAGTTATGGTCAAAATACAGACCTGTAGTTCTGGAACAGTTCAGAAAAATGTGTTCCCAGTCACTAAAAAGGACATAACTCCTAAAATATTAATCCAAATGAATTGATTATTTTTTTAAAATGTGTAGGGAATAAATAAAGACTATATAAAACTGATTTTAACCCTTGAAATAGGGTATAATTCATCCCATAAAAATTAATTAGCTCTCAGCCTGTGACTGTCCAAGGGAAAATCCTGATTTAGCTTCTAGTCCTCAAAATGAGTTTTAATGAATGAAACCTATTGAAAATTTTTAATTTGAACCTTGATGATGTTATAAAAGTATTTTAAGTGGTTTCAAGGTGCTACAGTATGGAGAAGTATGGAAAATAACAATTGCCAAGTGGATCCTAGGTGTATGTGAAGGAAAGAGCATAGGCCAATATAGGAAAAGTGATTTTATCCAAAGAAGTTCACTAAAAAATGATTGATTCAACTATAAAAATATAATGGACATTTTTAATGATTCTTTTTTTGCTTAGAAAGTCTGTACATCACTCTGGACAAGGGGTTTTGCACTAAAGGAGGGCTAATTGGAATAGGGCTTAAAGAAGAAAGTACAATCCCGTACAAGGTAACCTTAGGATATTTTTCAGTATGTTATATAAGGGCTTAATGGGTATCCATAAATGGTTTTAATTTCATGATTGAGTCAACTTAAAAAGAGTTATGGCCAATAAACAGGGAAAACATGGCTACAAGGAATGATTGACTAATAGGAATGTAATTTGAAGTTAGCTCAAAATATGATGGTTTCATAGCTTTGTAAGATCAGTTTTCATCACTCTTTTTTTGGTAAAACTTTAGAATTGAAAGCTAGTATATCTTGTCTCACATGCATGATTCACCCATCAAAGGATATTATAGGTTTTTAAAGACTTATAACTATATAAATATATTTTTTTTTTGGGAAAACATGAAAGGGGATGCATATAAATTTGTGGTAGAATGTTTGATATGTCAAAAAAATAAAGGAAAAATAATTAAGACCCCGGGTCTCTTACAACCATTAGCAATTCTAGTACAATAGTGGGAAGAAATATCAATGGACTTCATTACCAGCGTACATAAATCAAATATTATGGATGTGATATTAGTGGTTGTCGATCAACTCACCAATTACACACATTTTTGTGAGATTTATCATCTATTTCAAGCTAGTACCATGTCAAAATTATTCATAGAAAATGTAAAAAAACTCCATGGCATTCCTAAAATCATTATGGCTGATGATCATGATCTTATATTCACTAGCATATTTTGGATTGAACTATTTTTTGCATGGGGCACAAACTTACCCATAGTTCATCTTATCATCCACAATCAGATGGTTACACTAAAATTGTGAGTAAATATATAAAAAGATACCTATGATGTTTTGCCTTCAAAACATAAGCACATTGGTCCAAGTGAATTTCATAAGTAAAATGGTGATACAACATGTCATTTCACACCATGATAAAGATGACACCATTTGAGGATCTCTATGGTTACCCCCAAGCTTCTACTACATCTTATTTTCAAGGTCATTCCAAATCCTATGCATTCAAGGATCATATTCAATATCAATAGGAAGTGCTTCAAGTCTTTAAGGAGAGTTTGGTTGTGGCTCAAAATAAGATGAAACAACAAGCCAATAAATATCATAGTGAGAGGTATTTTGAGGAAGGATATTGGGTGTTCCTTTGTTTACAACCCTATAAATAATGGTCACTTAAACAACATAAGAAGCTAAAGTTTGCACCAAAATTTTATGGGCCTTACCATGTTCTACAATAGATTGACAGTGTTGCTTATAAGCTAGAAATTCCAGCTTCTTCTAAAATTCATCATATCTTTCATGTTTCATGTTTGAAGAAAGTAATTGGTTCCAAGCTTCTAGTCTAGTCTAAGTTACCTAAGTTAGATGAAGAAGGGAAGTTCATTATCATACCTAAGGTTGTTCTCAAGACATAAATGAATAAATTATATAATCAAGCCCTTTCTAAATACCTCATCAATTGGAAGAATTTTCCCACTAAATATGAAACTTGAGAGGATGAACAATTCATGGAACAACATCTTGAGTTGCTATGCATTGAGGGAAATGATTTTATGAAGGGAAAGGGCATGTTACAACCCTATCCTTATGAGTAATAAGGTTATAGAATGAAGAGTATGACCTTTATCTTTCATTTATTAATTATTACTAGTTAGGCCGAGATAATTGGAATGAATAGGTGTGACCCTACCCTATTATGGTTGTGATTGTTCCCAATTATGGGTATATATATGGTGGAGTATGGCTCTCCGTAATCATCATAAGTGTAATTATTATATTCATTTCATAATTTATTCTTTTTATTGGAGGTTTCCCCCTCGAAGTGGACTATATTTGAATGTTATTTCTATTATTATAAAGAAACATCCTAACACCAATATTGGTCTAGAATTATATGGGATAACAAGACTTTATCCCATGTCTTTGAGGTAGAGTAAATTTTAGTGGCCCATATAGAAATGAACTTGGGTGTTTATGGTTAATTTATAAGTATGTGTTTTGAAATTTTGGTGAAAGCTAAAGGATGATTTTTACACGTGAAGGAAAATGGACATGTGAAATGTAACTTATCGTATAAGATATGCTAATATGCAAATATATGAAAATCTCATAGATGGATGGTAACAATTTTCTTAGATAACAAATCTTTTTTTTTGAATGAAAATAATGTTTTTGCACAATAAATATAATTTCAAATGATATGTGTGTTTTCTCATAACAACTATATTATTTCTTGACATCAATATTATCACTTGATGACATTATAATTGCTTGATAACATTTAGCTCAATAATATTCATATCACTCAAAAACATAGGTGTCACTTGATAACATAGCTATCACATGACACCATAGTTATCCTATGAAAAATATACTGTCAAACGACATCTACACTACCAAATGACATTTTCACTATCTGATGGGTGATAATGTTATGGGTAAGTTAGAACTATGTTAGTGAGTGACACAAGTACCTCTAACTGGTAGTTATGCCAATATTATTTTGAAATTTGATCATAAAATGATTATATATTACATGTAATGGTGAGTAATCTCATATTGAATTTTAACAGAGAGATGAATTATATTTATATGAATGAAATGTATTTTGAATAGTAAACGAGCAAACATAGAAAAATAACTTACACCTAATTAATATAGGCAAATCCACATTATGCACCACCCAATTAAATATCCAAATTCCAAGTAATAAAACCCAAATATTCCTAAAGTATAACATCACACCTTTAGGAAAATAGTATTCATGGAGTTATTCAAACCCACTTGAATGATATTTGTGTGTGTGTGTGTGTGCGCACGCGGGTGCGCATACGTGCGTGCATGCGTGCACACACACACACATGTATGTATATACATACACACACACACACACAGATATATATATATATATATGTATATATATATGTATATATATATATATATTGGTATGTATGTATGTATATATATATGTGTGTGTGTGTGTGTGTGTATACATACATATACATATATATACATATACATATATATACACACACACACACACACACACATATATATATATATATATATATATATATATGTATGTATATACATACATACATATATATATATATATGTGTGTGTGTGTGTGTGTCTATATATATATATGTATATATGTATATATGTATGTATGTATGTATATATATATATATGTATATACATACATACATACATACATATATACATACATATATATGGAGAAGTATGGAAAAGAACAATATCCATATATTGGAGAAATTCACTTTTCCTATATTGGCCTATGCTCTTTCCTTCACATACACCTAGGATCCACTTGGCAATTGTTCTTTTCCATACTTCTCCATACTGCAGCACCTTGAATTATATGTATGTATAACAAGATAATGGGTATTTGTAATGATGCTTTGTTTTCTTAGAAAGTGCGTACATCACTCTGGACAAGGGGTTTTGCACTAAAGGAGGGCTAATTGGAATATGGCTTAAAGAAGAAAGTACAATTCCGTACAAAGTAACCTTAGGATATTTTTCAGTATGTGATAGAAGGGCTTAATGGGTATCCATAAGTGGTTTTAATTTCATGATTGAGTTAACTGACAAAGAGTTATGGCCAATAAACAGGGAAAACAGGCTACAAGGAATGCTTGACTAATACGCATGTAATTTGAAGTTAGCTCAAAATATGATGGTTTCAGAGCTATGTAAGATCAGTTTTCATCACTCTTTTTTTTGGTAAAACTTTAGAATTGAAAGCTAGTATATCTTGTCTCACATGCATGATTCACCCATCAAAGGATATTATAGGTTTTTAAAGACTTATAACTATATAAATAATAATTTTTTTTGGGAAAACATGGAAGGGGATGCATATAAATTTGTGGTAGAATGTTTGATATGTCAAAAAAATAAAGGAAAAATAATTAAGACCCCAGGTCTCTTACAACCATTAGCAATTCTAGTACAATATTGGGAAGAAATATCAATGGACTTCATTACCAGCGTACATAAATCAAATATTATGGATGTGATATTAGTGGTTGTCGATCAACTCACCAATTACACACATTTTTGTGAGATTTATCATCTATTTCAAGCTAGTACCATGTCAAAATTATTCATAGAAAATGTAAAAAAACTCCATAGCATTCCTAAAATCATTATGACTGATGATCATGATCTGATATTCACTAGCACATTTTGGATTGAAC
>JARHVA010004967.1:795000-815000 GCA_037957365.1 Torreya grandis
TGTGCTAACAATGTCTAGGTGCACTTAATGGCTATTTATCAAAAATAATAAATATACATTAAGTATGCCTAGAAACATTTCATGGGTCGGTCATAGTGGGAATTAATGAGTCATGTATAATAATAATTCATCCCTAAGGTTATAATCACATATCTATCACCTTAACAATCACTTAGAAACATTAAGAATCAATAAGCACTATTTAGAAATAAAAATGCATTACACATCCTAAAAACTTAAGGAGTAGTCGATAGACCCAAGCATGAATATAACAAGTTAAAGGTACATGATGCCAAGTATCTAAGAATAAAACATTACATTGAATTCTAATATATTCATGATTTTTCATACACAAATAATTTATATAAATGTGTACAATTTGATCTAATTTATCTTCAATTAAGGGTCCCAAATAAGAAATATCTTCTACCATGCAACCCAAAATTACACTACAAAAAATCACAAAATAATAAAAGAATTTAATTTCTTCAAAGAGATATTACAAATCATTAGAACGACTGAAAATGATAAGAGATTACAACTAATACAACTCCACAAATTCATTCAAACTTAAAAATAGATGATTAAAACATAATGTTAGTAAAGTGACTCAACTCCAATATCCCCTACTAAATATATGCACAATTATCTATCATAGTACTCCATTTAGCTACTCTTTGATTTATTTACTAATATAAAATAGAATACCCTTTGAAATGAAGAGGATGTGCTAATATAAATACATAATCCACCCATTTACATTGATTCATTTAAAAAACTAACTAAGGTCACAAATATTAATTATTTTGACACATCAAGATATACTAAAATCACTCAATGCACACAAGTCATAATGGTAATACATCCAAAAATAACACATGACATAATATATGCACCCTATCACATTATTGATGCATTTAGCTATTCAAAATGTCATCAAAATCCTCATCCCAAATGTTTTATCACCTATCCATAGAAGGTGTTCAAATGACTAGCATTATGCTAAAAAAAAAAGTGAAAAAAATATTAATAACCAAGATCCAAAATAAATTCTACCAAAAGTTTCACAAAACATTAAATCCATATGTTCAACATAGGTTATCACTATTCTAGTGAAATGATATGTGGTGATTTAAAACTTAAACAAGATCCACGAAAGTGTATATCCATCTAAATATGAAAATAGAAAAAGGACATAACTTTCAATGACTCAAATAATAAATTTTATGCTTGAAAATCTATTACAGACTATCATTTTAATAAAAGACTTCAAATTAATTTATTATCAACTAACCACTCATTTTTTGGTTGATTCAAAATAAGCATGAGTCCTTGTCCTCCTACATATTACACCCAAGTAATAAAATGTGTGAGCATGGTTCTCACACAATTACGCTGACTGAGAAACAAAATATTTTGATGTAGTTGTTTAAACCTAGATTATGCAATCTAGAGGTAAATGGGTAGATATATCCTAGGGCACAATGGTGATAAATTATATCTATAATAGACCAATTAATTTTGAAATAGATAAAACATATACTAAATTTATTATGCTGAGATATGCAAAAAATGGAAAGTATAACTATGCTAGATATTACAATTATAATGAAAAGAAGAAAATTATATGGTTATGATGCTAACACAACTATAGATATATATTACACAAGAAGAAAATAGGAAAATGATTCAAGATCAATCATTAGATTATTGAAAAATGCCCTTTATATCTAGAGACAGTTGAATTGACTTATGAAAATTATGTCAATGCTTTCATCTGACTCAAACATAGGTGTCTAGTAAATAATACCTAATGGAACTGGATGTGACCACTTGGATGGTTATGGGTATTGTGTCACCTTCACTCTTCTGCATTAAGATATGCATCATAGATTATCGATCCTTGTGAAATTAAAAAAAAATCCTAGTTCTTCATTGTCAAATTAGTTATGGGGAATGTTACATATTGATTCCTCACTAAGCAAACTTACTATTTCTAAGTGTTAATGATAATAAGCATATCATGGCTAATAGTTATACAATTAAAACATATCATATATATATATATATATATATATATATATATATATATATATATAAGCTTTACTTTTAAATACTTATGGGAAGATTACATACATATAAGTATGTATGATGTTATGACTATGGTATAAGATCATAATAAGATAATGTTATAATTTATTTAATTAGTGGCTTTAATCCATGCTTACTAGTGTATTTTTGACCATTGGGTTACGTTAATGTTATTTGATTGCCTTGAGTTGCCTTTACATATTTCATCTATTCAAAGATCCTTGTTATTATGAAATAGACCCTTTACTTTTCTTTTATCTATTAGAATGTGTAGGCATTAATTAAATGCATCATCTAGTTATCATAATGGATTCATGGTTTAAAAATAATCAAATAATAATAAGGGTTCAAAAAATGGTAAAATTTGGTGATTGAACCTAGTTATTAATTCATGAATATAAAAATGACAATTATAGTTAGTATGGTAGATTAAAAATTGTGTATTAAAACATATGTATTATGTAGTATATATTATGTAAGGCGCATAAATATGTGAATATAGATACTCTTACACATACATTGTTTACATATATATATATATATATATATATATATATATATATATATATATATATATATATATATATATATATATATATATATATATATATATATATTACCCAATTGGTATAATCTGCATTTGTTTGCTTATTAATTATTTGAGAAATGATATTATGGAGATTCATTGATATATTTGACTAACTAAATGTATGTATTTATCATGTTTTATGATAGTTAGTATAAGTATTGTATTATGTATGCTTGCATAGATTAGAATATATAGCCTACTATATTTATATTATAATTGGTTGGTATAATCTACATTTGTTTGCTTATTAATTATGTAATAAATGATATTATGGAGATTCATTCATACCTTTGAGGAATAAATGTATGCATTATATTATTCCTATGCTTATCATGTTTTATGATTGCTAGTAAGAAGTAATTTGTATGACTTTATTGCTTATATATATGTTAACCAAATATCCCATTATTGGTACTAAGTAAGTAGTGAGATAGATTTCACTAGATTACTAGAATCACAATACCAAATGAAGGTAATGCAATCAAGTGGTGTGTATGAAATTGATTAATCATAAAGATCAATAAATATTGAAAACTTTGGATAAAGTAAAGTTAGTGAGACATTATCATTTCATGTGTATGATTTACATGTTTGTGTGATATCTTGTTAGAACGGGTCTCTATATGGTACACCATATGGTTTATAGAAATCATACAACACACATGTACTAGTTTGTCTTTTTGGATTTATGCATTATCACTATCTACTCATCAATAAAGGGAGGGGAATTCCCTGATGTGAAATTATGTGGGGGATTGATGGTCCATAGTTGGTGTGGAAAAGTGCTCAGATAATGCTCTCCCTCCCTATAATAGTACTTGGAGATGAAACTTGAGATTACCATAGACACTAGTGTTTTGGAACTCATGCTCTATGGAACTTTATATCTTGTATACTATAATTAATTATAATTATTATTATTGAGACATTATTATGATTAAATGTAATTATTACTTGTTTTACATTTATGGTAGTGGTTATATAGTTTTACTACCCATAGATGGAAGTTTATAATTACTTTCCATATTTTTTTATGTGTTTCATATGTTGATATTGATTAGTGATTGTTAGATGTCACATTCTTATTTATAGTTAAAATACTTAGAGTGTTAAATATGGTATTATAGTTGTGTCTCAAACTCTAAAACCTAATGATTCCACTAGTATTTTTGTATCCTTTTGCCTATAAAAAAAAGATAATGGTGAAATATAGAGTATTCAATGAGTGTAACTTAAATATCAAAGATTGTAACCCCCCATTTGATCATAACCAATTTACCACTATGCAAGCAATAATGTTAGATTAGATTCTTGCAACCATGAATGAAAACATGGATCAAATTTCAGCCCTAGAGTATAAATTTCATGGCCATGAAGAGGAAGAGTAGAAGTGTGAACCTAAAGAGCATTACATTGAGCATAAAATCTATGAGAGCACATATAATATTATACTAGTTAAGTGAAGTGTATTTTGGACTTTTAGTGCCTTAGTGTAGAATCACGCTAAACCATAATTCAAGTTGTGAGATTTAGTAAATCATCATGTATGGTTATAGGTAATAGTTGATTCTATAAAATATTATGTGGTAAATTAAGTGTGTACCCTTAGGAACACTCATACCATCTTAAAGTTGTTAAAGGGTTGGTTTATTGAGTGTCTCGATGCAGATGTTTGTATATGATGTTTGGGTAGGTGAGTGCATAACATAGTTCATGAGTTGTGAATAATAGATTCCTACCATGTTTTGATCATTTAGATCAAATGCCTTGAGAGTGATTGCATATTTATTAGGTAATCAAGTCACCTACATCACTTGTGTTTTGTATTGTTAATGTTTAAAAATTGTGGGATCATTATCATTTAAAAATATATAGATAGAGTTTTATGTCTTATGTAGGAAAGGGAATTCTAAAAGATTGTTTATGAATTGGCACCACCTAGTGAGGTGGGAATTTTCCTTGGATTGGAGTTTGTTTATATTTTTTAATTATTCCTAAATGTTAAGAGTTTGCTCATGGATTGGCACCCCATATGTTTATGTGGATTACGAGTAGGTTTCATCTCACATAGATAGCATGAAGGTGAGTTATTACTCTCTCACTCCCCTTTGACATCATTACAATCCAACTGAGTGGATTTTTATTTTTATTGATGTTGATTTAGTGTTCCTTAATCATAAACATTATTCTAAAATTTTGTTTTGAAAATATCATATGATAGTATCCTCTACATATTGTTGATAGAGAAGTTGTAAGAATGGAATGGATTGATGTATCTATGTGGCTAATATTTTCCTTCTAGTTATGAAAATAGGTTATGATAATACACTTACAGGTTTGGTAAGTAGGTAGTGATTATGGCAAGTTGGGTTATGATGTTTTTTATATACCATGTGAAGGTATTTAAGAGTTTGTTTTTGTGGATTTTTAAAGTCATACTTACTAGTGTTAATTTATGTAACTTATGAACTTTGACCACATGGAGAGGTGAAACTTGAATATATATTAAATCTAGATTAAGATTTATAAGTTGATTATAATCACTATGTTATGATTTAACATTTATTATATTGATATTATTCTCATCTTTCTCAAAAAATGTTGTTTTGATGAGTCATATATGTACCTTTCACCTAGAGTGAGTATGAAATAGGATGTGTAGAAGATCTGGATAGTATCAGGGGTTAAGAAAAGTTTATAAATTGATGGTTAGTTAGTCAAGTAAGAGGAGAGGCATTGTATTCATTTTTCATTTATAAGGTTATAAGGATAGTGTGATCATTGGCCTTTGTATGTTATGTTAATTTTAACATTACTTTCTCTTAACTATCAGTATAACGGAGATGAGTTAAGTGTTGAAATTCAACAATAGTTATGTTTGGATAATGGTAAATTAATACAATTATGGAATGATTGTATGATTTTTCTTGTGATGTATGTTGATAAATCTTAAATTATTTAACATATGTAATTTCTCTCTCAAATCTCTTAGTATAAATTATTGATTCATTGAACTATGTATAGATTTTGGAGATCATTAGGTCATGGAGACCTAAGGGATGAGTGGTGAGTTAGTAACATGATTACTAAGATATAGGATTGGATCCTAATTACTCTCAAACTAATTTTAAAGTTACTAATTTTGGATCCAATCAGTGGAGCTTTTAAAATCCAAGATTTGGTAAGTGAGACTTGTCAAGTTTAGTCATACAATTATATGCATGTATACTGAGGAATGTTTATTCCTTAATTTATTATACATTAGAAATGTATTATTTCTAGTTCATATTCATCATTATACTTATCAAGAATTATATAGAGTAGTGATGGTATCGACTTATACACATCATTCCTATCAGGTTATCTAAACATTTTTCTCTAATATGAGAAAAATGCTCTCTAGGTTAAAGAGATGTGCAGAGGGGCAAGGAGGATTCATGGAACTCTCCCTAGTCATTGTTTATGAATTTTATGATGATTAAATGTAATTTTTATTGAATATTATATTTGGAAAGAGAACAAAATTATAACGAAGATAGGTGGTAACCTTTAAGGTGTTAGAAGTGGTCAATCCTGTAGCATATATGCATTCATTGCTGCCAATTCTAGCTTTATATCTTCCATTTTTCTTATCCTAAAAATTATACAGATGATCCTTCATATGTGTTGTATTAGAATAATTTTCAAGTTATGGACCCTGGGGTGGTCATGATAGAACCAATTAGAGTAATTTACACTTGCAAAATTTGTTTGTGTAATAGGGAGATTCATAATGTAAGGTCTTGTGGGACAAATAATTAAAATATAATGCTAATTAGGAGGACTATGATGAGTTATACAAGTGAATTCCAAATTTACTTTTTTAATTTGATAATTTATACTATGTTAATTTTTTATTGAATAATGTTTCTATTTAAATAAGTGTCATCTAGGATGATGACTAGCTTTAAGGGGGAAGGATATTACATCTTGATTCCTCATTAATCAAACTTACTAAATTATCCATGAATATTTATAATTAGTGATCTACTTTGATTACTATTTGATTAAGATATGAGCTATATTCTATTATGTGACTATTGACAAGTGTTTTGATTACATGATTCCATTACTATAAGTTGGATTTAGTGTATATTATTTAAATTGTGATCATGTTGATTTATTATTCTATAAGTATTTTATGATGTATATATGTCATGATGATATAGACTAACTACCAACTTGTTGTGAGTTGGATGTAGTAAAAACTCATCCCTCAGAGCATGATGGACGGAGAACATCATTGGAGAGGGTGAAGTAGATGGAGATGTTGGAGGATGATAGAGGAATGACTAGAACCCTGCACATACCACAATAGTCAATATATGTATATGCATAATTGAATGGTTAACATTGGTGCATTTTTTTTATGTTGTGTGAATTTAGATAATTTTTTATGCATGGTTAGTTTTGTGTTATCTTAGTTTATTACTCATGTGGGATTAACCTCATATGATTTCATTGTGGTTAATTTGGTTTGAATAATAATGTGTTAACTAATATTATTTTATGGAATGTGATTAAATTACATTAGTCATATTGAAAATAATTTACTTATTCTAATTTAATAACAATAAAATTATTTTTTATAATTAATGAATTAATTATCATTATAAGGTTAAAAATATGCAAATTATATAAAGCATCTGAAAAGGAAATAAAATAAAATAGAAAGTATATCTAGGAAAAATAAAACAAAATAAGATAAAAGTAAAAAGATAAAAAAATCATGGATAAATCAAAGAAAAATAAAAAGAGATCAACTTTTAAAAAAAAATAAGAAATCAAAACTCATAAAAAGAAGGGAAAAAATTTTAAATATGAGAGACATAATGTAGAAGAAAGGAGAAGAGGAGAGAAGAAGGAAGGCAAGGAAGCAAGTGTAAAGAAAGCAGAGAATTTATAGGTAGGCACCATTGCTCTTAAAAAGACTCTAAATTACATGTTTTTATATTTTTAAGGACTGTGTGATGAAAAAAAAAGCATGTGTAATAAGGCAATCTTCATGGAGAACAATATTCATTTAACTATATAACATACCTAGCAAACTATGTAAACACACACACAGAGATATGTATGTATGTATGTATTATGTATGAAAACCACATACATAATACATACATACATACATACATACATACATACATACATACATACATACATACATACATACATACATATATATATATATATATATATATATATATATATATATATATATATATACGAGGCATTTAAAATATATAAATTGAACTTGTATCAAAACTTAAGAATCACTATATTATAATTTCCCCAATCTCTATATACAGAAATTCACAATAAAACTCATACAATGAACCTCAAGTATATACCTATCTCTGAGTATAGTGATTGTTATTAGTGATGAATATGGGGAAACCTTCTCATCTCCAAAATTTTAATGATTATATCCCTTGGATATTATTATTGATGATATTTATATAATTTTTAATAGTGGTTATATAATTTATATCGTTGTATGCTAGGTAATATGGATAACCTCAAGTAAATAATCTCACAATAATAAGATCACCCTAATGTTGTCTACTTTGGATATATACAATAATCCAATATTATCATGTGAATATTATCATTACCAATTATGCGATTAACTATTGCTTAACATATATCGATATTATTAGTCAAATTACCAACATAATTAGTGCGATACAGAATTATTATCATTTTATGATAGACTCACTATATTATGGATAATATTCTAGTGGGGATGAATATTCGTAGTTTGAAAATGTTTATAAAATTAGTGGATCGATATTAACTAGTATATGTGTTGGTTTATATATAAGTTGTTAACATTACTGCATAACAAAATTTATAAAACTATATGATATATGGTGAATGGAATTGTAGATTTTATAATGATCTATATAAAATGGAAATTTATAACTTGACAAGTGAAATGACTACAGATACCTTTCTAATTCACTAGAAGAAAAGAGTATCATATATTTAAATAGTGAAAAATAGAGAGATACAAGAATAATCACTATTATATAAATTGTATAGCTATAAATACTAAGGGATTATATACAAAGATCAATGGAAATAAGTATTTCCTTTATTTTGAACTTAAGAAAAGGAAATAACAAGGTTAACACTTAAACATCTAGAGTTAATAGTGTTATTATATTATATTTGCCCAAGAGAGGCTTATATGGCCTATATTTTCATATATTATGTTTTGGTGTGATAAATATATTAAAATTAATATATCCAAGAAGAAAAATGATCAGAGATTTGAGTGATTATGTTGATTTAGTGACTATGTTCTGGTGTGACTATGTAAAACAATGATATTAATGTACTTGGATAATAACATATAATTACTTTATCTTATGATAAAAAATTTATATTTAATGGATACTTAATCTTATGATAGAATATTTATTATCCATTTTTGATAATAACTATGTTATAGGTGTGATTTATGCAGTGTAGAATTAAAATCAATCTTTATGAAATACAATGAATGTGTATAAAGGGTGATCTGTACAAAACTAGGAAGACAATGAATAAGATTATTATAAGTGGCTTTCAATTACATTGTGATTACTGATAAAATATAACTTATACATTTAGTATATATGGTTAAGGTTACATGATAAGATCTTAATAAAGGCATATTATAAATACTAATTTTATTTGATTACTATTAATATGATGTTTACTAGTAATGATTAAACTCATATTAATCATAAGTTAAGGGAGCATGTCATGGATATGATCAATTACATATTAATATCCCATAGTTGGAATGAATATGCTCAATTATGTAAAAATCATAGGCTCATTTTATTATTTATAAGTTTTAATGATATTGAGCAAATCATGGCTAATTGTTATACCATTCAAACAAATCATATTTCTAAGATTTACTTGGAAATACTTATGGTAAGATTGTATATGTATAAGTAAGTATGATCTTATGAATATGGTATAATATCATAATAATATCATGTTATGTATTGTTTAATTAGTGTATTTAATCCATACTTACTAGCAAATTTTGACCATTGTGTTGAGTTAATGCTATTTGATTGCCTTGAGGTGCCTTTGCATCTTTGATTTGTTAAGAGGTGTTTGCTATTTTGAAATATTATATTTTATTTTATTTTAACTATTAGAAGGTTTAGGAATTCATGAAATGTATCTTCTAGTTATCAAAAGGGATTCATGATTTGAAAATAATTGAATAGTAACAAGGGTTTGAAAAATGGTAAAATCAAGTGATAGGCCCTGATTGTTCAGTCGTGAATAGAAAAATGAGGAATATTGTTAGTATGGTATAATAAAAATTTAATATTAAATAATATGTATTATGTAATATATTTTATACAAGGTGTGTAAATATAATAATATACGTACTCTTATACATACATAGTTTATATATATTATACATGATTGGTATAATCTACACTTGTTTGATTATTAATTATGTAGGAAATGATATTGTGAAGATTTATTCATATGTTTGATGGAATAAATGTCTACATTTAGCATGTTTTATTATATTTAGTAGGAAGTAGTATATTTTTTATGCTTACAAAAATTAGAATATACAACCTAATATATATTACCCAGTTGGTATACTCTGCACTTGTTTGCTGATTAATTATGTAATAAGTGATATTGTGGAAATTCATTCATATGTTTGATGGAGTAAAGGTGCATTTTATTATTCCTATGATTAGCATTTTTTGTTATTGATAAAAATAAGTAATTTGTATAAGTCTATTGGTTATATATTTGTTAACCAAATATTACATTATTGGTACTAAGTAAGTAGTGAGATGGACTTCACTATCTTACTAGCATCACAATGCTAGATGAAGGTAATTTGATCAAGTGGTGTGTATTAAATTGACTTATCCTAGAGATCAATAACTATTAAATTTTTTGTCCAAAGTAATTTTAGTGAGACATTATCATTTCATGTGTATGATTTACATGTCTGTGTGATATCTTATTAGAATAGGTTTCTTTATGGTACACCACAAATTTTTGTTTTAAATCATACAACACATGGGAACTAAATTGTCTCTCTAGATTACTACATCATCACTATATACTCATACATGAAGTGAGGTCCATTCCTTGATGGGGAAATATGCAAGGGATTGATGGTCTATGGTTGGTGTAGAAAAGTGTTTAGATGATGCTCTCCCTCCCCACAATAATACTTACTTGGAGATGAAATATTAAGCAATCACTATATATTACCTTGATCAAGAAAAAATAACAAGAGATCTCATTTATTCAATGCATACATGGGATAAAACACATAACACATAGTTCATATGGGAAACCCTCGTGGGGAATAAAACCCATTCTCAAGCCTAAAACACAAATGGACTAATTTTCTATAAGAAATTATAAACAATAAACTAATCAACTCTTTTAGATGAGTAAACCTTGATCATATCCTCCTAACCAAAGGTATATAAAGAAACACTTATTTCACAAGGAGCAACAACCCCTAAGGAATACCAAGTCCTTTAGACTCTCTTATGAATACATCCACCTTATAAATGATGTATCTAACACTTTATTATGGATCTGTATTTTCTAACCTTTGTACAAACTCTCTTTCTATCTCAAAAAGGCCTCTCACATAGGCATGTCACCAACTCTTTCCTTCTTCAATCAAACTATCCTCATATGCACACTCAAATCTTTTTACATATCCTCAAATTGAAAGAGAAATATCCTAACATTAGGAACATTACATATAGGTCATACACATAGTCAAAAAACCATTTTACTCATTAACTCAACCAACAAACACACTACTAATCCTTTGCTTTGTAATTCTCACATACACTTTTTACTATTCTTCCACATTCAAGTCTAAAAACCAACACATTTAGTTTCAATATATATAGATAAATCATGAATTAATAAGATCAAAATATTTCTATGTCAGACACAAAACATGCCTTCACTCTTAAGGCATATCACATGGGTCATACTTAATCACAATC
Organism: Torreya grandis; assembly: GCA_037957365.1. Classification (NCBI taxonomy): domain Eukaryota; kingdom Viridiplantae; phylum Streptophyta; class Pinopsida; order Cupressales; family Taxaceae; genus Torreya; species Torreya grandis. The sequence continues at coordinate 806,740 of JARHVA010004967.1, forward strand.
CAGTTTCAAGTTGGCCTAAGTCACTTTTAAGTGCTATGGAGACCCATTCAAATATTTGAAACTTCATTGAGAAAACAAAGAACATAGGAAAATTTTATAATATCATGGTCAAATTCTACATGATTTATAGGTCTCCCTTAAGTGTCCATATCCATCACAGCATCCTTCTGCATAGGCACAAATAACTCAAACACTTATATATAGACATAGTCACTATGAAAGAACACATAGTCACCATATAAGCCATTATTCATATAAATTATGATTGGTTAATCCTTAAAAATGTATGTAGATCATACTCATAGAGTCTAAAACACTCCCCAATAGCCAATTCATCATGAACCATCAACACAAGCTCGAATATCCTTCTTGGGTCACTTGTAAAACATATACAAAAACATAGTCAAGTTTTAAGCTCAATATATTTATTTGTACATAATTATAGATCTTAAAATTAGGTTTATTTAATGCAAAATTTAGTCCTCTTCATCTTTTGTTTTTAAAACATGGGCAAATTTGACTTCTATCACAAGATATGGACAAAATACAAATATCTAGTTTTTTCCCTTTACAAAATTCAAATATTTAAATGCCAACAGTCATAGTTAAACCTCAACCACTTTCCTTCATCTCTTTATCTCACTCAACTTGGCCAATCACACACTATCAATATTCTTTGAAAGATTATCACTCTTTAACTTCTACTAAATAGATATCACATTAACCCATTTGATTCTACGTGCACCATTAGATCAATCTATATGATCACCCACAAACTATTGGATCTTCATCATGAAAATTGATTAAGTATAGGGACCAAATATAATATTCTTAGAGAAACAACTTTTAACAGATATATCTTTTTCCTCGATCAATATCATGACCTCACATTTGTACCATATAAACACCTTTCATATAGGAATCTAACCATGTCACAAAATGATCCTAAAACCTACGCACATGAAAGATATAATTACACTAAAATTAATTCTCAAAATATTATATCATAGAGCCAACTATTCTTATAATTTGTCTGGAAGAACAATTTTGCTCCATCATAACTTTTCTCATGATTCAGCCCTTGATTTTAAATTTAGTGTAAATAAACTAGGCTCAAATTTGAACAAACCCATATGATAACATTCTATTGAAATATCCACATGTGTGAGATATGTCACTATGAAAATGCCTACTCAACTCTTTCTTACCTCATACAAATTTGGCTAAGTATGAAAAACACAGTCAAATTGCTTGGGAGTACAACTTTTGACAAGTATAACTTTTGATGCACTTCAGTGCTTGTCTATAATTTAGTAAAAATTAACTAGGAACAATGATTAAAAAACCCATGTGACCATTTCTTCTATAAACCTCCATGCATGTGAATTCTGACCACATCAACATCCTTACTCATCTTTTCTTTCCATATTGCAAATATGACTAAGTATACAAAAATATTATCATAATGCCTGAGAGCCCAAATTTTCACCCACATATCTTTGACTACACTTATGTGCATGACCTAAGAATTGGAGCATAGAATCTAGGTACAAATGTGATAAAAAAACACATGAACAAATAACCCTAACTCATCCACATGTAGCAATGTTGATGTCATCAAACTACCTACTCAAAAATTTTAACACTAGACCCAAAATGTATAGATGAAAACTATGGACAACTAAATGAATTCTACTTATGCACATAATCACATAAATCATATAAAAAATCTTAAAGATATTTTACAAATGATCAATATTCCATACTCATCCTTGAACATCTCTAACCATGCCAAAATAGAAGATCAACTAAGCCAACTTCAATCACACTAGAATAAGCATATTTCACACTTTGTCATTGTCACTTATGATATTAGGGAACATCATCCACTCACCAAGACACCTCCATGATATCACCATGACATGAATAAAAAATTTCAAACAATATCCCACTTTTTAATTAATGTCAACAAAAATCATTCAACAATATACATCTCACCTTCTCTTTCTTTAGGCACTCCCACAACAAAAACTTTCTCCCCTTTTGACACAATGACAAAGTGGGAACCAACTAATCCTATGGACCTAAAGAGACCATAAATAGGAAATTACCATCTTATAAATATGATAAAAACTCCCCATTACCTTGATCTTACTTCTACTTATCTTGAAAACATCTTCATACTCCATGTCAACACTCTCTTCAACCAAGCACTACAATCAATGAAGAAAGAACACACAGAACATTAAAATATAATGGAACTTACCAAGAGACATATGAAAGATACTACCCATAATATTTTTGATAAATTACACCAATTGATCATCTTTAAACCTTAGCACACCATGATGAACCACCATACAAGTTTACTAGCCTTCTCTCTCAAGAGACATCCATGGCCACAAACAGAGCTTCATACCACTCATCAATCGAGAATCATGTTTTAAACCAACTTGAGAACCAAAAACCTTGAATTATTTTTGAATCTTGATTTGACCACCCATTTGGCCCATCCAACATATTAAAAAACCTCAGAATTTAACTCATAAGGCAAACCACTTTTCTCGCAGATCTCAAAACCCTAGAATCTTAAAAAACAAAGTCAACAAACCTCCTTTTGGTCAACATCCACCTTTGAAACTTATTGCATACCTAGAGATAGTCATTACACAGTTTTGGATAGAAAATTTAACCTTCACACCTTTGGGAACATAGACTTACTATAACCTATGTTAGGACCTATAAGTTTTTAGGCACAAACTGGGAAACCCAAGAGCTAAGAAAAATTTCCAAATTGTCTTCAACATATCTTCAGATCAAAAAATCACTTGGAGCATGCTATAATAAGTTAAATATACATTTATATGCAAAAATATAATCTTTACATATCACAAATCCTCCTTTACCATCTGGGATCCTTCAATCTGATGCAATAGACTACTTCCATATACAATTATCAACATCATGACATTATCTTATCATATTTTACATCTAGACATACTTGTTCCTACTAAAAAAATTCAAATCTATTATTATATGACCATTTAAAGAATACCATAGAAACACTTGCTTTTCCATTGAAAGGAGTCTCTTTAAGAAGCATAGACAAAGGCATCATTGACACCATAATGCTCTAAAATAAAGTGAAGCCAATAGTGGCCCACATCTCCTCAGTAACCACTAGAATCCTTTTATAGATATAAAACTTCTTGATCTTGTTATTATTATTCTTAGTTTGAACTATTACAACCAATTCTTCTTCTATATCACTTTCTTTTTACTCAAAGATAGAATTGACAACACATGGAGAAACTATGAAATATTGACATACATTTTCATTTGAAGCATCAACCTTACAACTTAGAATCTCATCGCTAGGTAAAGATAATTTATATTATTTAAATGACTCTTAATAAACAATACTAAGATGTTCACTTAGATCCATACACATCTCAGGACTAGCCTTAATCATTACCTTGGTTTTCTCTTTGAGCTTGATCTCTTCATTCTCAACATGAGCAGACAATGAAATTTTTTGGCACTCTTCAACTTTTGTTGTTTTCTCCACAATAACAAACATATTACTTGGAATTTCATACTCATCATAACTACTACTTTCCACTTTTTATCTCCATGAGTTAACTTGTCTTCTTCCATGTACTTTGAGAGCCTAATTGAACCTATTTTATCATGTAGGCCTTTGCTTACAAAACCTAACAATGTGACCTCTCTATTCAATTTGAATCAAACCATAAGTTTAATAAGAATATTTATTTACCTTTCCAAATTTGGATAAAATATTTTAATGTGTCCTATGTCATTATAACTATAGCACTCAAAATTTATTGAAGGAAACCTAACTCATCTTTTTCCAAGCATTCCACATCATGATAGTTGAAACACTTAACCTTGATTATACCTTTTAATTGATGATCCTTATCATATTTCCATGAAAATTCATTCTTAATATGTCTTCTACTCTCTCTCTCTCTCTCTCTCTCTCTCTCTCTCTCTCTCTCTCTCTCTCTCTCTCTCTCTCTCTCTCTCTCTCTCTCTCTCTCTCTCTCTCTCTCTCTCTCTCTCTCTCTCTCTGCCCAAACTAATCACAAGTATAGCATTAACCATTGAAATTTGCATACCTCATGGCATTTAGCTATCTGATTTGATTTGTATTTATTCTACCATCACCTTCATTCCTTATCTAATTATTTTTCTTTAAAGTTTGCTCCACCTTGTTCACATTATTCTTCATCTTATCTTGAGTTGTAGACTTTAGTTCTTCTTTGTATCCAAGACCAGTATTATCACTTGCATGCTTTTGATCATTCAAAAGGATGTCTATATTGCTTGAGCTCTTTTCAAGTCTCACAAATGATATTACCTTACTAGACATTTTCTCTAACTCATATTTCAATGACTCATTTTTAATTACATACCTTGCACATTCATATTATTTAGATTTTAGGGTTATAGATAGGACATCCAATTGATAACTATGATGTTTGACAATTTCTTCACGTTCCTTATAATATTCATCAACTCTTGTCTCAAACACACTAAATTTCTCCTCAAATTCCTTAAGTTTAGATTGCATCTTCTTATTGATCTTCTTTTCAATCTCTAGTTCTTCATGAGCATTAATCAATGCAATCACATATTCCACCTCATATTCATCATCATTTGAATCACTACAAGTAGAATCTAAAAGGTATTGAGGTCTTTATCCCCCAATTTTGATATGAAATTATCTACTATAGAAATGATGCCCTAATATCATCTTCATTCATCTTGAGACTTTTAAATTGCCTTATGTGAGTTTACAAATCAACAAGCTTGACCTTTGAATCTCCTTCATAAATGATATACATTTTTTTCATATCTCTTTATTAGAATTGCAATGGATTAACTTGGTAAACTCAATTTTTATAATACCACAGGTGATAGCATTCATTGCCTTAAAATTATTCTCAAATAGCTTCTTTTCTATAATAATAGATGGAGGAGTAGTAGGAGCAACATAACCATCCACAATAGATTGGAATACATAAAAACCTAAGGACATAATGTATGTCCTCATCCTAGCACTCTAAAAATCATAACTGGATCCATTGAACATTGATGCCTACTTAGTAGATAAACCTCCCTGATGACTACCATATTTGTACCTTAGATCACCTTCAAGCTGTTAAGCCTTTTACAAAGGACCTACTCTGATACCAACTATTAGATGTTCAATCACTGAGAGGGGGGATGAATTAGTGAGCCCAAATATTTCAATTACAATTTTAGTCCTTTCAAACTATTAAACAATCAACATATATTAGCTTGATTAGGAAACATTAACATGAGAGCTCATACATTTAATACATACACAAGATCAAAAAAATAACACATAGTTTCCATGGAGAATCCTCATGAAGAATAAAACCCACTCTAAAACCTAAAACACAAATAGACTACTATCTTATAATAAATTATAAACATGAGACTGATCAACTCCTTTAGACTAGAAAACCTTGATCATATCCTCCTGACCAAAGTTATTTAGTGAAATACCTATTTCACAAGGAGAAACTACCCTTAAGGATGATGAAATCCTTTAGACCCTCATTGAACACCTCCAAATTATAAATGAATTCTTCAACACTTAATTATGGATCTCTATTTTCTAGCCTCTGCACCAAGTCTCTCTATCTCAAACATGCCTCTTACATAAACATGTCACCAAATCTTTCCTTCTTTACTCAAATTATCCTCATGTGCACACTCATACCTCTTTTCATATCCCAAAATTACAATAAAACTATCCTAACATTAGGAACATGACTTATATGTCATACACATAGTCAAAATATTATTTTTCTTATCAACTCAACCAACATGCACACTACCTATCCTTCGCTCTATAATTCTCACATATACCTTGCATTATTCTTTCACATTAAAGTCTAAAAACCAATAGATTTGGTTTCACTATATATAGATAAATTTAAAAATATCACAATATTTCATTATCAGCCACAAAACATGTCTTCACCCTTAAGCCATCTCACATGGGTTACACTTAAGCACAATCTACTTTCAAATAAGACTAAGTCATTTTTAGGTCCTATGGAGACCCATTTAGCTCTATGACACTTATTAAAGAAAAAAAAACATATAAACACTTTAAAATATCATGGAACTATTATACATAATCTATAGGTCCCCCTTAAGTGTCCATATCCATCATAGTATCCTTCTACTTAAGCACAAATAGCTCAAACACTTCTCTGTACACAGTCACTATGAGTGAACACACAATCACCTTATAATCCTTGATTCATACAACATATGATTGTTTAATGCTTCAAAATTCATGAAGATCACCCTCATGGAGTCTAAAACACTCCCTAATATCTAATTCATCATGAAACATCAAAACAACATCAACACAAGCTCGAATATCCTTCTTAGGTCACTTGCATAACATATAAAAAAATATAGTCAAGTTTGGAGCTCAATATATTTGTCTATACACACTTTAAGATCTTGAAATTAGGTTCATTAGATGTGACAAGGAGTCCTCTTCATCTTATATTTTTAGAGAATGAGAAAATTTGACTTCTATCGAAAGATATGGAAAAAATATAGGGCTCTACTTTTTTCCCTCTACAAAATTCAAATATTTAAATGCCAATGGTCATATTTCAACCTTGTCCACTTGACTTCATCTCCTGCTCTCACTTAACTTTTCTACTCATGTAATGTTGATCTAATTTAAAAGATGCGCGCTTTTTAACTTTTGCTAAACAACTATCTCATTGACCTATTTAACCCTATGCACACTATTAGATCAATTTGTATGATCACCCATGAATCATTATATCTTCATCATGAAAAATGATTAAGTATATCCTAATTGCAATATTCCTAAATATGCCAATTTACACAGATATATATTTTTCCTTGATCAATCTTATAAGCTTGCATTTGTACCATATGAACACCTTTCATAGGGGAATCCAACAATGTCACAAAATACTCTTGAAACCTTCACATTTACAAGATATAATGTCATTAAAATGATTTTTTAAAATCTTCTATCACAAATCCAACTATCCTTAGAATTTATCTAGGGAACCAAATTTTCTCCATCATAACTTTTGCTATGCTTCAACACATAATCTTAAATTTAGCACAAATAAACTAGGCTCAAAACTGAACTAACCCATATGATCACCTTCTCTTGAAATGTCTACATGTGTGATATATATCACCATGAAAATTCATACTCAAATCTTTCTTTTGTCATGTAAATTTGGCTATGTATGAAATAACATAGTCAAAATACTTGGGAGCATAACTTTCAACAAACATAACTTTTGATGCACTTCAGTGCTTGTCCTACAATTTAGCATAAATCAACTAAGAATAATATTAAAAAAACTCATGTGACCATTTACTCAAAAACCCTCCATGCATATGAATTTTGACCTCATCAAAATGCTTACTCAACTCTGCTTGCCATATTTAAAGTATGACTAAGTATGCAAAAATAATGTCAAAATGCCTGAGATCCCAACTTTGCACCCACATATCTTTTACTATGATTAGGTGCATGACCTAAGACTTAGTTTATAATAATTAGGTAATAATGTGATCACAACCATATAACTGACTCCCTCTAACTCATCCACATATGGAAATGGTGATGTCATCAAACTACCTACTCAAATTTTCTACCACTGGACCCAAAATGTCTAGAAGAAAAATATGGAAAACCAAATGAATTTTAATTATGCACACAAACACTCAAAAAATATAAAACATCTTAGGGACATATTTCACATTCTCAATACTCCATACTCATCCCTGAACATAATCATTCCAAAATAGAAGATCAACCAATCAAACTTCAAGCACACTAGAATAAATACATTGCATGCACACTTTGTCATTATCACTTAGGCTATTAGGGCACTTCATCCATTCATGAAGACACGTCCATGATATCACCATCTAATAAATCTCTAATAGACACTTAAGATCGTCATAGATACTAGAGTTTGGCAACTCATGTTCTATGGAGATTTGTATTTTATATCTTGTATATTATTTTATCTTTATTATTATTGATATATTGTTATGATAAAATATAATTATTAATTTTTATACATTGATAATAGTAGTTTAATGGTTTTACTAGTAGTAGATAAACATTTGTAATTAATTTCCATATTTGATCATGATGTGTTTCATATGTTGATAGTGATCAGTGA
>JARHVA010004967.1:820000-830000 GCA_037957365.1 Torreya grandis
AAATATGATAAGTCAAAATATTGTGTATACATACATTAATGTATACATTGTGTAAGAGGTTGATTTTTAAATGAGGCAACATTTGCATTAGCATTATGGAAAGTTGTTTAGATTTGAAGTATATAAACCTAATTTTGAATTTACCCAATAGTGATAATGATAGAAATAAGATATTCTATTGTAATGGCAGTTCTCAGAAGAGGTGTTATCATTGATTATAATCCACCACCCCTCTTTAATAATGAGTGCAAGTCATGAACAACTAAATTTATGACACTTTGGTAATAGTTTAAGATCTCTAAATTATGGTAACCTTGAAATATCATTTATAGAACCTAGAAAAATATTATTTTTTATCCCATTACATTTGTAATTATTATTTCTTATTTGTGACTTATTATTATTTTGTAAGGTTTACATGATGTCTTGGTTAACCTTTCAAAAACATTAAATGTCAAATGAAGGGAAACAAGAATAATCACCCTTGATATGGGATATATTATTTGGAAATTTTGGAAAATTGGGGGTTTGAATCAAGTTATGTGATGGAATACCGACTTTATTTGTGATTTGTAAACTAACCATTCTGTCCTTATGTAGATGTTAAAACATTTAGAAATCATATGGAGTATCACCTTGGTCACATGTATCCACTTTTTTGGTATAATAAGCGTAAAGAGCATGATGAGATGACTTGCATTGTTTGCGACTAATAGCATGGACCTAAGATTTACATATAAATTATTGGTAAATAGTGTGTTTAGGATAATATATAGGACATTGAATATGTTTTTAAATATCAATAATCACATATGCCCACTTGTCCTCATATGATATTGTTTGATATATTTAGTTGTTAATGGCCGAAGTTTATAAGTATACCTTTATTCTCTTTCAAACTCATCATGTGGTTAGGTAAATTTGGCAATGGAGTATTTTTTGAGTTTATTTTTAGAAAGATAAGGTAATAGATAAATCAGGGATAAAATATGAAACAACACCCTATAAGATTTTACATTCGTATAGATAAGGTCCAACAAATGTTTAACCCTAAAATATAGATTAGGAAACCCTATTAAAGGGGTAGATTTATTCTAGGACATAATGGTTATAAACTATCTCTATAGAATGCAAATTAATTACAAAAATTATATACAACATATACTGAATTTATTATGTTCAGATATGCCAAAAAGGAAAGTAGAGCTAAGCTAGATATTACAATGATAATGAAATAATAGACTTAGATAATTTTGATACTAACATAGATTTAAATATGGAATAGATAAGAATTAGATTGGAAATAGATTCTATATTGATCATGATATTATGGAAAAATGTCCTTGTAGTTGTGGATACTTGCATCAAATTGGGGGGGTTATGATGTAGGAGCATCACTTAAAGGGTGATTTTTGTCTTCAATTTTCATTTATTTCTAAAAATTTTTACTTTAAGATGGTTTAGGGGGTCTTTAGATGCCTCAACCATCCTTATTTTTCAAATTGGTATGTTAGTTTAGGTTCTAGCTTGCTAAATTTTTTAAATTACTTGTTTCCCACCAAAACTTAGTTTTCAAAAATTTGAATTGTTTTATTTGAGTCAGTAGTATAGGGGTGAATAAGGAAATTTTTAAGTTTTGAACATGTTATAAAAAAATTCTAAGGACCCTTTGAATCCACATCATGGGTCTAAGGTCTCTACTATACAGAAAACTCAATTTGTCCATGTTCATATCTCCTTACTCTTTAGTGACCATTGAACAGTCAAAAAAGGAAGTTAAGGTGGTTATGCAACATAAAAAAGGTTTAATTTTAATTGGTAATGGTATTTTAATGTTTGGAGAGGTAAATTTTTTGAGGAATAAGGAAAAAACCCCTGGTTTTTAGATAAGTCACACACAGACCCTATTTTCCTATGTTGAAAAATTGGATGTTGATTGTGTGCCTTTGTTTGATGAAGGAATTCCTAATGATTTCAACTTTTCAACAATCCCATGGATTTATCAAGTATATTCCTTACTAAAAACATGGATTAAAGGAGTGGTGGAGGTTCTCTATTGATTAGAGATGGAATTTGGGGTTTAGGTAGAGTTTAAACAACTTTTACAGTGTTCAAAAAGACCTTATAGAAGTCAAGATCCATAATTTGTCCCTCTTAAGTCTATGTAGGGGAAGGAAACCATGAATTAGGGTTTGGAAAAGAAAAAGTCATTTGTGAGTGTTCTAACTAGTAAAAAAAGTTGAAACTTTGTAATATTTTAATTTTCAAGGTGATATATCTAATTCAAGAGGTTTTGGAGATGTAAGGTCAAGTATAGTATGAATTTAGAGCCTTGTATGGAATTAACCAGTAAGGATACCTAATTGAAGGAGGTATAAGGATAAAAAAATTGATCTAGGGGTTGTTTCAAGCCAATAAGATTTGTAGGGAGGTGTAACTTGATAGAGGGTGTCTAGAATGGGCATTAGTTTTTTGTTGACCAGTCTCTATTTTTTCATATAATCTAGAAAAAAAAAATAAGGGCTATAAGAGAGGCCTAAAGGTCTAGGGAAGTGGGTTCAATTGGTAGAGTTGAGAATTTTTAACAATTTTTTATGCTTCATTTTGGTTTCAAAGCCAAGACAAGACACTTAGAGGCAAGTGGATAAGTAAATATTCCTTGAGAGGAAGAGTATCCAATAGTTATTTCACAAATTCTTTGAGAGAACTCAAGATGCCACTAAGGAGGAATGTAGTAGGTGAGAGAGTAGTAGTTATACATATGAGAGATGCCATATTACAATAATTGAGGAACCTCAGAGTCAAATATGATGCCAGACTCATAGAAATTAAGGTTAACCAGAGAAGGGAGGTAGTTAAAGGTAATTTGAGTGACCAAGAAGAAGAGGAACCATATGCACCAAAATTGGAAGATGGAGAGAGAGAGATTGAGGAGCAAAAGTTTGAGAGATTGTTAAAGGTAGATAAAGGGAAGGTATCTAAGAAAATTTGGATCTTCCAATATATACAAGAATCCTTAGTGTAGAATAACTCCTTAATTGGATAAGAGATTTAGATAAGTACTTTGATTTTGAGGATGTACTAAAAGAAAAATAGGTGAATTTTTCTATGATCAAGATGAAGGGTCATGCATCCTTATTATGGGATTACATCCAAAATGAGAGAAAGAATAAAGGAAAATCCAAGATCAGGTCTTAGGATAATATGGTTGCAAATTTTAAGAGAAAATTCTTTCCTAGTGACTACATCACCAATTTGTACAAAAAAAATCAAAAGTTGAAATAGAAAGAGATGGGAGTAAGAGAGTACACTAAAGAGTTATATCAATTGAGCATTAGATTAGGTCATATGGAAGATTACAATGACAAGGTGGCTAACTGTCTCAATGGCTTGAGATAAAACTTATAGAATGAGTCGAGTCTTATTATTCTAAAGATACTAAAAGAGTGCTACCTGTTGGCATTGAAGGCTAAGGAAAAACTCAATAGGACGCAAAACCAATAGCATATAGGTAGAGGTAGAAGTTTGAGAGGTAAGGAATAGTAAAAAGGTAGAGGTTATTCATAAACCAACAACCAAGGGGAGTCTAGTACCTCACATGAGCATCTATCTAGTTCAAGAGGAGGATTTAGAGATAGGAGGCCTTATTATAGGAGTGGATATGCACCAAGGGGTATAAGATAAGGTGGATTTTTAGGAAGATTATTTAAATGCAATAATTTTACTAGACATAGATCATGGGAGTGCCTCAATGATCAAATAGTAGGGAATCAAAAAAATGATGGAAGGAATTAGATTTCATAAGGAGTTGAGGAGGAGAGTGTTTTTATTTCATCACTTGTGGAAGATCATTAAGTTGGAGAATACTTGATAATGAGGAGGGTGCTGATCAGGCCACCCAAGGAGAAGGAGCCACCATAAAGGAAAACTCTTTTAGGACTTGTTTCAAATGTCAACATAAATGTTGTAAACTGGTTATAGATTCAAGAAGTATGGATAATCTAGTTTCTATTAAAATGGTTAGTAAAATTGGGTTGAATAAGTTGCCTCATCACAAACCATATAAGGTCTCATGGTTTAACAAAGGTCAACTAGTCTTTGTAAAGAAAAAAAGTTGGGTAGAATTCCAAATTGGAAGGTAAAAGGACAAGGTCCTTTATGTTGTCATCACCATGGGTAATTTATATGTGATTCTTGGGAGGCCTTAAAAATATGATAGACAAACCATTCGTGATGGTAGGAGGAATGTGTACACCTTGATCGAAGATGGAGTTAGTTATACCTTGCTACACATGAAGGATGAAGAGAATGAACAATAAGTTGGGTTAAACATGATGTTGGTAAGTGGTAAAGAGTTTTTTAGTGCCATGAAAGAAGAGGAATTGGGATTTTCATTGGTATTCAATCCTAGGAATATTACGATAGCCACAAAGATCAATGAGTTACCTCAAGAAATCTAAGACATGTTGGAGGAATATGTACACATAGTTGTTGATGAGCTACCAAGTACATTTCCACCTATGAGTAACATCACTTATCATAGAGAATTTTTTCCTAGAGTAATCTTACCTAAAAAGGTAGGATATAATATGGGCCCTCATGAAAATTCAAAGATCAAGAGACAAGTTCAAAAGATACTAGACAAAGGATTGATCAAAGAAAGCCTTAGTCTTTGTGTAGTGCCTACAATATTTGTGCTTAAGAAGGTGAGTGGAGAATGTGTACTACTTTTAGGGTCATTAACAAGATCACAATTAGATATAGGTTTCTATTTCTTAGGATGGAATATTTGATGGACTACTTGAGTGAGATAATCATTTTTTCTAAAATTGATCTCAAAAGTTATGATATTTAGTTCTACCAATGCACCAAGTAATTTCATGAATTTGATGAATGAATTTATCAAGTCTTTCATAGGTAATTTTGTATTGGTATATCTAGATGACATACCTATCTAAAATCATATCAAAGATGAGCATATTCACCATTTAGATCTAGTCATGATGAAGCTACAAGAGGAAAGGTTGTTGATCAACCTCAAGAAGTCTAAATTCATGAAGTTAGAGTTATTGTACCTTGGATTTATCTTTTTTCAAGGCAAGCTAATAATAGATAAGAACAAGTTGAAGGAAATCATGGAGTGGCCAACACCTAGATAGTAGGAGAGGTAATAGGTATTCATGGTCTTATAAGTTTTTATATGAAGTTCATAAGTAATTTCAATGGGATATGTGCTTTTATCATATAGAACATTAAGGGAGATAAGAAGAGGTTTGTTTGGAGTGAGAAAGCTGAGAAAAGTTTCAAATAATTAAAACAAAGGATAATAGAGTATCCAATAATATTATTTCTATAATTAAATAATGTGTTTTGAATAGAATGTGATACAAGTGGAGTGGAAATCGGGGATGTACTAAGTCAAGAGGGTAGACCTATAACCTATTTTAGTGAAAAGTTGAATGATGCCAAGAAGTACTCATCCTATGACTTAGAGTTCTATGCAATGGTATAACATTGAAGAAGTGGAAGAATTATCTCATGATAATGGAGTTAAATATCTATATAGAAAATCATGCACTTTAGTTCATATCCAATCAGCCCAAACTAAACCAAAGGCACATGAAGTGGGTGGAGTACAAGAAAAATTTTACCTTCACCATCAAACATAAACAAGGAAAAAGTAACAAGGTTATAGATATATTGAGTATGCAATTCCTATTGGTGGATGAGATACAAATATAATGTTTAGGAATTGAATCACTAAAGGACATTTATGAATAAAATGAAGACTTCAAGGAAGCATACAATGATTGTAACCACCCAACTACACTCAACAAGGAACCATGGTTGGATTTTGTCTTATAAGATGGAATGATGTTCATAGGGGTACACTTATGTGTGCCAAGAAGTTTAATAAGGAAGAATATAATCCAATAAAAGTATAGTGGGAGTATGGTAGGCCACTTTGTGTTTGATAAGATGTTAAAGAAACTCACTAGACACTACTATTAGCCTAAGATAAAAGTATAAGTGAGGAGATATGTTGCAAGGTGTAAAATTTATCATTTGGCTAAAGGTAAGAGCACTAATTAATGTTTGTCTCAACCCCTACTAGTCTCAAAGAGGCATTGGGAATCCAAAATCATTGAATTTGTTATGGGACGACCTAGGAGACAAAGGGGTTTTGACTCAATCTACGTAACTTTACGGATATATTTTCTAAAATGTCAAATTTCATTCTATTTATAACTACTAATGATTCAAACCATGTATAAAAAATATTTTTCAAAGAGTTATTAAGGCTTTATGGACTACCCATGAACATTGTATCTGATAGAGACACCAAGTTCCTTGGTCATTTATAGAGAACATTTTGGAAAAATCTAGGAATAAACTTGTTTCTTAGTTCAGATTACCACCCTCAAATAGATGGTCAAACAAATGTGGTTAGTATAGACTTAGGGATCCTATTGAGGTGTCTATATAAGGAAAATCCATAGTATTGGGATCTTGTGTTGCTTCAAGTAGAGTTTACCTACAATGGCTCTACCAACAAGAGCATTGTCATGAGTGATTTTCAAGTAGTATATGGTATGAATCCTAGAGGAGTGTTTGAAATTATAAACATTAGTAATATAGATAATAAGAGTGATAAAGGTGAAGAGTTTGTAGTTGTAATCAAGGAGGTACATGAATAGGTAAAGAAGCATTTAGAGACTAGTGTGGAAAAGTACAAAAAACAAGTAGATGTAAGTAGAAGAGAGGTGAGTTTTCAAATTAGAGAATTGGTTTTGGATCATTTCAGGAAGGATATGTATCCAATATTTGAGTATAATAAGATGAATATGAAGAAAATTGGTCCTTATAGGGTACTCAGGAAGTTTGCAAATAATGCCTATGAGTTGGAGTTGCCTAGTCATGTAGGCATATCACTAATTTTCAATGTTGTATACCTATACCATTACAAATAAAGAGTATAAGGTGAAAAAATAGTAGAGGGAATAAATAAAATAGGTATATATTGGCTAACACAGTTGTATAAAGCCAAGTTAGAGTTATTGTACCTTGTATTTACATTTTTTCAAGGCATGCTAATAAGTTATTTTATGTTCTATCTTGTTAAAATTTTCAAATTACTAGTTTCCTGCCAAAACATAGTTTTCAAAAGTTTGAATTGTTTTCTTTGAGTTAGCACTGTAGGGGTGAATAAAGGATTTTTTTAAAGTTTAAAACATGTTTTAAATGTATTATAAGGACCCCTTTAATCCATGTCATGGGTCCAATGTATTTAACTTACAAAAAATTCATTTTTTCCATGTTTATATCTCTTAAATTGTTCTTTAGTGACCGTTGGAAGGTCCTAAAAAGGCATTTAGGGTGGTTATGCAACATATAAAAGGTGTAATTTTCATTGGAAATGGTTTTTTAATGTTTGTATAGGCACAATTTTCAAATAATGAAGAAATAAAGTCTTGGGTTTGAAATAATACACATACAAACCCTATTTTCCAATGTAAAAGCACTGAATGTTGAAATGTAACTCTATTTGATGAAGGAATTATTAATGATTTCAAATTTATAAAAATCCTATAGATTTTTCAAATAGATTAATTATTATAAAAGTGGATAATAGGAGTGATGGATGTTATTTTATGATTGGAGAGGGAGTGTGGGGTTTAGGTAGAGCTCAAACAACTTTTATAGTGTTTAAAAAGACCTTATAGAAGTCAAGATCCATAATTTGTCCCTCTTGGGTCTATGTAGGGGAAGGAAACCTTGATTTAGGGTTTGGAAATTAAAAAGAAATTTATGATAGTTATAACCAATAAAAAAAGTTAAAACTTTGTAATTTTGTATTTTTTAAGGTGGTCTCTTTGATTCAAGAGGTTTCATACCTATACGATCAAGTACAATACAAATATAAATCCCTGTATTAAACTAGCCCTTAAGGAGACCTAATTTGAAAAGGTTTAAGGGTATGAATTTGATCTAAGGGTTATTTTAGACTAATAATAATGGTATCAAGGTGTAACTTGATATAGGGTGTGTGGAATGGGTGTTATTTTTTATTGAAAAATCTCTATTTTTTCATACAAGCTAGAAAACCAAAAAAAAGGCCACAAGAGAGGCCTAAAGGTTTGGTTAAGTGGGTTCAATTTGTAGAGTTGAGAATTTGTGATAACTTTATCTACATCAGGTTACATCAATTCCTATCTTTAACTTAGATGTAGGTGTCCCTTATGGAATACATACTAAAATTGGATGTGACCACTTGCATGCTTCTAAGTTCTATGCAATCTTCACTCTGGTGCATTTAGATCTAGGTTGTGGATTGTCACTCCTTGTCAAATATAAAAACCCAAGTTCTTCATCTTCATAATGGATATGGGAAAAATGGGTTAGTGGGAACATAATTTTAATCTTTCCTAAAGATTAATCTATTAATGAGCACTACCTACAATTCTAATACTGATAATAAGGCCTCAAACTTATGTATTTATCCCCTACATATTACATTGCATGTGAATCATGAAAGGTGTGATGATCAAGTACAACATTGACCTAACTTATAACATGGAAAATGTGTCTTACGGGATTATCATTAAGTACTTTAGACATGTAGATGTGTTGTCATTATGATTGATATGAAAATAATAAAAAATAGAGAAGATTTGCTCGCTTAGTGATTGATTGAATTCCTTTGGTAAAATTCCTTGTAAGTAGGTAAGAAGTAGATAGGTGAAGAATTAATAAGGATTGATCTTCTATTTATACCAATTCCTTTGGATAATATCACTTAAAGTCACTTAGGTCGATCAAAGGTATACATTACATTTGTAAATTAAAGGAATATAGGGCACTAGATACTTACATTGAAATAATACACTTATGTCGATGTAGTTTTTTTATTGGGATGGAAGTATTTGGGATGTAAAAAAATAGATATGGGTCCAAAACTTGCATAGATAGAAGATAAACATGTTTATAACATTCTAGGTAAGATAGAAGTCCTAGGTCATTAGAATGACATTGAACAGACTAAGGGATAAGAAATTAGGAATAAGAGATAATGTATACAAGACTCTTAGTATTATAAAATTTCTAGAAATTGAAGTTATATCCATGATTTTTATTTTCCAAGTGTACAAGACTGAGTTGTTATATAATTTAGAAAGAGTGTATACAACATGCATCTATCTTATAGAGTCCATAAATATTTATGTATAAACCCTTTTGATCTCTCATTGTTCAAAATGAATATTTCAGAGATTAAAATAAACACATAATGTATTTTATTTAGTTAGTTCAATTTACATATATCTTAAAGGCCATAACTGAACATCTAAGGGTCTAAAATTGTATTTTAATATTTTTTACCAAACTTAGAATTTTAAAAATTAGATATATTTATAACCAGATATGAAATTGAGTTTAAATCCATCCATTACTATGAATTTGGTCTATAATGGATAGTTACATTTTTTTTTATCCCATCCGAAATTGAATGTAAATGTTGGTAAAATATCAACTACAAAAAATAACATGATCAATTAACTTTATGTATATTTTTTATTTATTTATTTATTTTTAAAATTTAACATGTCAAATCCATTTTATATTTAATAATTATTTATATAAATTTTATGGCTTGATTTTAATAATTCACAAAAAATTGATAAATATTAGAGGTCATGAAATAATGAGAAAACTATGCATTTTGAAATTTTATTTTTCTAGTTCTTGGTCCTATCATTTCATATTAGTTCGGGTTCAAATCTTAGAGGTGATATATTTTAAATTTTTTTTTGGGTTTTAAATTATATTTTTTGAGGAAATTATGTGATTTATTAACATGTGCAACATATAGAAAGAGGATAAACATGAATTTCACAGATGAACAAGACTACATAACAACTATAGAGGTAAGTGGAAAAATTAATTGTAATTGTCACATATCAAATACAAAGGAAAGAGGAAGAATAAATATAAAATGAAAGAG
>JARHVA010004967.1:835000-855000 GCA_037957365.1 Torreya grandis
GGGCACATGAAAGTGAAAACAAATCAAGACCCATAATATCCTAGGTGATAAAATACAAATACAACAAGTATTCCATACTAGACACTTGCATCCAAGTTGGATAAAATCATTGAAGTAACCATATGAGGTTGATGAAAATGTTTGAGGCTCCAAAGGTTTAATTTATAGAAATTGATGGTTGATCTAGGGTAATGATCCAATTTATTTCCATCATGTTCCATATGAAATGCATATGCACATAATAAAATAGATAAGTAAAGTTATTTTAATTTCATTGTTATATCAATAAATAGTTGTAGTTACTATTTTTAGCATGTATCTATATTTAAAATCATAATATTATTTATTTCAATTCATAATTAATCAGCCTAATTTAGATATATTTGTCACCCTTATAATTATTAATTTTTATATTGTTAAACATATACTATTTTGATCCTTCTAGATTTAGGGTTAAACTCCCCCATTGTATGAAATATCACTATTTTATTCTCATATTATATGACCCTTCACATTCTATTAATGTACCATGCCACCTCATTTTAGTCCATATGGTTATTACTAGAAAAAATAGTGATATTTTAAAATTTATTTTTATACTCTTTCAAACTTAGCTTGTATTGTTATAGATTCTACAACTTCAACAAATCTAACTAATAATCTCTAAGGTATGAACATGTTTTTTAATTTCAAACCATCTTTTCCCAATCTAGTATTTTTTATTTACAATTATGATTTAACTCAAGTCATACCTTATTCCACCATAAAGCTATATGTCCCTTCACTTTTTCTATGATACCTATCTCTTACACTCATTTGATACTTCATAAAAAATTTAGTATTATTCTATCTCCATTAAGCAATATCTAAACTCACTTGGGTTCAATTTTCAAATAAAACATAAAACCTTCCTTAAATTCCCTCTTTATATCTTAGTTATGTTTTTAATAATCATATATTCTCCCTCATCCATTGGATCTCATGATATACATTCATCATCATCATCATCATCATCATCATCATCATCATCATCATCATCATCATCATCATCATCATGATGCTCTTGTGATTCATCCCTCACATTGATCACGTCATCCTTTAGAACAAATCCTCCTCTTTTATCTTCCTCTATCATATACAAACTTTTATGTATAATTCATAACATTTATTTTATATCATTCACTCTTATGTTCATATTTTCAACTACTAAAATATCAACATACTCTTCTTGGTGGCATCTTGAATTTTACAAACTTCCATCTCTACTATTGTGCTAGTCAAAATTCTATGCACATCACACTATTTTGACACTATAATATCGATTATTATTACACTCACAATTTATGTAAACATATTTTTCACACTCATCTATTCTCTACCTAAATTTATAAATAATGGAAAACATAATCTCAATATCTCAATTTCATAGTTATTGTAGTAATATGATAGAAAATTATAGAGTCATGGTAATGTATCGCAGTTTACATATACCTTCCACAATGATCTCACAATTTCACACTAGAAATTCACACAATAATAACATAATTTTATTGTTTTGAGGAGAAATTAAACAACATGATAGTGATTTCCAATGATAAAACCTTAAAATAAATAAAATTCCATAAATTATGGTTATCTTAAAAGAATTAAAATCATAATGTCAGTTAAGTGACTCAAATCTAATAGCCCCTCTTAGAGCCACACATAGATCTCTATCATAGTTATCATTACAACCACTCTTCAAACTATTTCTCAATTTGGGATTGAAATTTATTTTCAAAGGAAGAGGATATGTGTAAATATAAATATAATCCACCAATTTATATTAGTTATTTTTAACCACCAAATAAGACCACAATTATTAAACTCTCTTAACACATCAAGATGTATTAAAATCACTAAAAGGGACATAAGCCCCAATGGTAATGTATCTCAAAATGACACATCACATAATAAATGTACCATAACACATCACAAACCCATTTAAATATTAATAATATCAACTCAAACCTCATCTCAAACATGTTACCACTTATCCATGGAATGTGTATGATGTATTAACAACAAGCTCAAAGAAGTGTAAAAAAATATATATTAGGAAACACGCTTTAGAATTGAATCTATTGAAATATATTTAAAAATAATACATTTTATGTCACTTAACCATAGAATGATATTTTTTACTTCTAATAGACACATAACACATGATAGACTTCTTCTTAGAGAAGGACTACCATATTTTCACTATCATCAGATCATTGGCCATCTTAAAAATAGATGTGAGGCATTGTAAAACCAAATTATGTCTAAGAAAAGAAAAAGGATTACTACTTCCAATTTTTTAGAAGATAGCCATCCTATAAAAAATAAAGGTATGAGGCCTTCACTGTTAATAAAAATATTTATGGGATTTGTTACCAACATCGTAAGGTAGATAAATGCACTTAGAACATAGCTTGTAGTATCACTACTCTACAATAAGTGGGACATAATATATATGAGTTTTGTTATTATCTATATTTGTTGAGATATCTTGGGTACATTATACTACCCATTGTATGTGGACAAAGGGTAGTAGACCTTGATATATGGGTAATGGATCAATAACCAAATTTGACTTTACATCTTAAATAAAAATGGTTGAATGATATGAAAACAAATATTAGTAGTACTAATGAATACCTTATTTCACAAAATTATAACAAATAAATTTGTATCCCTTATGATTGATATGATAACTCATCCATATATAAAAAATTATTGGTAGAGATTTACCAACAAATACATAAGAATTGGCAATGAGGCAATATAAATAATTTTGGAAAAAAAGGACACCAAAAATTACCTTAGCTCCTTAATTTGAGTAGTTTTTGGACTAAGTGGTTCCACACCTTAAATTTTCAAAAAAATAAAAAAATAATATAAAAGACTTGAAAAATATGAAAATGTTTTTAGCATTTACATGTTCTATTTGTTCCTTGACATCTACGTTATTTATTCCATTTTGGTAGATGGAATATTAGTAATTTCTATATACACATGTTTCAGAAATCAGTTGAGTGTGATGTAGGCATAAAAATATACATGATATATTATTATACATATGTTTGTCCTTCCTTATACTCATTTCATATAGACATTGGGGGCATTTGATTCTTTGATTTTGATACACATTGGCTATATGGTTGTAAGATCACTTTACAATATTATGCTTGAGATTATGTACTTAAACATGCCTTTATTCATGATTATATATTTAAAAATATACATGATATGATATGTACATGACATTTTCTACCAACACTTATATTCAAGGGATATTATGTTATGTTTATGTTGGTTGCTTACACTTTTCATTTATGCATATAATTGATTGTCTTATCATATATATAAAAAGTGTATCCTACATCATAATAGAATATAATTTTTCATATATTTATTACACCCCTATTAGGTTAATTGAATGTTCTATGAAGATGTATCCATTCTAATAGATCAAAGGAATTCTCGTTACAATGCAATCCTTTTACTTATCACTATGTTATAGGTAATGTCATCTAAAAATATATAATATATACAATAGCCATGTGATATATATTGATTGAAACATTTATGGTGGCCATATTTATTCATTTATCTCTGTTAAAAACTTGTTTGGTATGTATACCTATTACATATGTACACTATCTATAATCACAATGAACAATGTAGAAGATGAAGGAATTGGATGCTACCCATGTCTTTGTAGTGATCGTGTGACCTCTTATTGATGAGAGTATTCATTCAAGGGTTTAAGTATAAATGTAAAACCATTAAATCTTCTAGTCATACCCTGACATCATATATTCATAAACATATTCCGCATTCTCAATAGTCATTCACAACACCCCATGAAATACAATAAAAATGTATAGCTATAAATAATACATGTGTATAATATTATTTTTAATGTAATATTGTATTTAATATATATATTTAAATGTATGGAAGATATCCCCATATAAACTTATCCAAATATATGTATTTTTATTTAATATATTAATAAAGAGTTAAGTGTCAATATTTGAGTTATCCATTTTTACTTGTTATATTCCTTTATAATTTATGTAGAGTGTATGCTAGATAAATATAATAAGTATGATTATCATGTCATGTAAACACTATTTGAAATACTCAAACTAATGAATCCCAAATTAATGTAAAATTGATGGAAATATTTAGTTTATGAGCTTAGGTCTTAGATAATTGAAGTCTATGGAGAAGTATGTTGGAAGAACAATCACTGAGAGGGGGTGAATTAGTGAGATCTTAAAATAATTATTCAATAATCATTAAACATTCATATATCAATGATTATATAATCAAATTAAAACCATTAATTCAACATGGTAACCATATACATGAGCATACAACACAATAACAGTAGATGTAGGTGGGAAACCCTCAAGACAAAGAAAACCCACTAAAGCATAGTGTGGATAACTTGTCATATAATACCATGAATCAATATTTATTTGATAACCTACTTAAAAGGGATAAACAACCCATAAGCACCCACTTGGATTTAGCAAGAACCAACTTTCTAGGATGCACCAACCACCTTGTTGATCAAGCACTCACTCAATCAATAATAATGATAACTCATCACCCACTCAGCCACCAATGATTTCTCCACATTTTATTTTATGATTATCAAAACTTTATTATGGAATTATTATTCTCTATCTCCCTTCTCTATTCTACCTTTTTTCACTCTATCTCTCTCAAATCTGCCTCTTAGGCTTCCTACCTCAATATGCCTCTTATTAGGCTTATTAGGTTAACTGAGCTTGACATATACATGAAATACTATATTATATGTTCATAATAGTATATCTCCACTCATTTTAAGATCTATAATACCTCCTGATACTTCACAATCTGACCTCTTATTTTTTCAAAGGTCTCTTATATATTCAACACACAAATATGCCTATTAAACCTTGATTTTATACAAGTTACTTGATCTCACACACCTTAGTTGGCCACACACATTTACACACTTATATTAACATTTAAATAAGTCTTATAAAACATTTAAAAAATTAATAAAATAATATATTAGGCCATCCATATCTTAACATGTTGTATTCCTTCATTAGGTCTCATGGAGACCTAATCTCATTAGGCCTACTTAACATACATTACCCTTTGATCTTCTTAGAGTAAATTCAAACAATTCACATGGTATGAAAAAATAATATGAAACATGAATATAAAAAAAATAATATCATATATTCATAATTCTCATACATTAATAATCCCTTTTAGGTCAAACTACTGCTTGCAACACACCATTAATACTATTCATATAAGGCCTTTACATACCCAGAATGTCTATCATGAATAACTAAAGCATAAACATATTTTAAAAATAAATCATGGGGAAAAAACCTATATATAAAATAATAATATCAGGTAATCACCATGTGCATTATACCTCACAACTTGATCCAAATAGACTCAAACCATTATGTGTAAATAACTCACTCAGAACATCCAACAAACCTAGAAACACTGTCATGAAGTGTTAGGATTATATCAGTTATAATGTAAATTTACAACACTAAATATAAATGTATAAAATCCAATGGAATATATATATATATATATATATATATATATATTCCATTGGATTTTATACATTTATATTTAGTGTTGTAAATTTACATTATAACTGATATAATCCTAACACTTCATGACAGTGTTTCTAGGTTTGTTGGATGTTCTGAGTGAGTTATTTACACATAATGGTTTGAGTCTATTTGGATCAAGTTGTGAGGTATAATGCACATGGTGATTACCTGATATTATTATTTTATATATAGGTTTTTTCCCCATGATTTATTTTTAAAATATGTTTATGCTTTAGTTATTCATGATAGACTTTTTGGGTTATATATATATATATATATATATATATATATATATATATATATATAACATCACCACATTCTTGGTATCACTCTGCTTAGGACATAATGGCTTAAGAACAACTCTTCACGTAGTTTACTCAATTCTACCAATACACCTTAGAAACCAGTCATGCGTACTTGGACCTCCAACAATTGAAATGACACTTACCATGAATATTAATTCATAAAAAGTATAAAATTATATATTTAAAACACCTTAATATTATTTAATCACTTCCAAATTGAGCATAATGACTCAGGAACAACATTTTCACTAACATAAAAAAAAGTCTAAGAATCCTAAAAAACATAGTCCTGATAAATGTTAGTTCCAACTCCTGTAAGGATGATTAAAATAATTATTATAAAAATTAATAGTTATTATGTGACATATATAACATACTTCCATATATATATATATATATATATATATATATATATTGTAAACTATTGGTCTTATAGATCAATCTGTTGACCTTCTCTCCACAGTCCTTACTCAGCCAAGCAAGACATTTTGGCTTCAACAATCCAAACTATTATATTTACATCCAAGATTATAAAATAATATATAGTTAATTTAATTCATATGAAATAAAATAATGTGAATTTGATACATCAAATCATGATATGAAGTCTAAAACGCATCACTCCAACTTGTATACCCAGATGTGCATGTTTCCCTTAAAGACCCGTCATGATGACATTGCATTCTAACCCCTATGTAGACATAATAAAAGAGTCTTAATTCATTAAAATTATCCTTATATATTAATAAAATATCAAAACACAAAAACACTAATATCTAATGGAAAATATTAGACATATAGATCAATATTTGAACCTCTCTCCACATAGGCACATTTGAACCAAATAAATCAATTTTTGAGAAAAATTTTGGTTATTAAAAAAGATATAAAAAAAATAAAACCAAAATTAATATGAATTTAATTTCTTAAAAAAATACGCATTAATTTTTATCCAACTCTAGTCCATGAAACCACATCCCTAATCTCATTCGCACTTTTGCCTAGTTTTTCTCACTGTCTACACCATTAGTACTTTTAATGATTGGTCAAATTGAAATATAGGTTTATAATATATAATGTATAAAAATTGATATAAAAATATAATTATCATGTAATAAAATTATAAATATTCATCCTCCATCCTTTTACTAACTTTGACTTGGTCAACTCTGACTACTACACCAACTTTCTGAGAAACAAGAACTTTTCTATGGGGTCAACTCACTCACCTGATAAAATAATCATACTTTAATGTACCTAGGAGAATAAAATGCATGATAAAATAATCATATGTCATCCAATCCATTTTTATCCATTTTTATTAAAATCTTCCATATCGGGCCACTATTAGGGTTTTAGACCAATTTCCTTTCTTAATGTTTATTCATAAAACTCTACCCCTAAAAGCAAATCCTAATGCTTGGAAATAATTGATAGGACACTTTTACATATCTCGTTAAGATATCAAATTCCCATGCAATAATCACACATGCCAACAAACATCATGATGTATCTTACAAGCTTGCAAACCTTTACTTTACGTATACTAGAGACCTTTAAACAATATTTCATGATTTATTATTCAAACCAAGGCCTAATACAAAATAAAAACACTTGAAAAAACATGTAAAACCATTATCCATACTTACCTTAACAATATTTCCTTAGAAACTTGATCTCATGCCTCAATCGTCCACCATCTCTCTCTTTGCTCTTTAGGCTTTTGACATATAGGTCACATTTAATATTTAAAACTACCCAAAAAGATATTTTCATGTGCTTTCAACATTACTCACATGATAAATAAACTTATCACATGCTATAACACTACTTTATAATCTTAACAAGTATTAAAAATACCTCATGACACCTTATTGGTCTAGGTAGAGTCTAGGACTAATCTAGTTGTAGATTTGGTCTTAAGACCATACCCCTATAGGCTTAACTTGACATTCTCATGAGTTATCCATCACTTAATATGAATACTTGAAAAACCTCATATAACCTCTTATGGTTTTGTTCATCCGTATCACTAGAACACCATGGTCCTTTATGCATACGACTAGACATATTATGCACAAGCCTTCTCAAGTCTCTTGCTCTTGACATCTTCAAACCATTACTAAGATTGTCAAGTCATATTTATTAAACAATGGCAAGCAAATATTCATATTGACAATGACCACACTCATTTTATTCTTCCCATCACCACACTCTTCTAAGTTACCATGCTCATACCTTCTTTCAAGGTCTCTTCATTCCATCCTTAATTAGGCACCTCATGACATCATGAAATTTGACATCAATAAACTTTTCATCAATGAATATACACAAAATTAACATGATATCAATGATAACACCTCAAAAATCTCACCCTTTGTCATTGATAGCAACCATCTTTAGAAACATTGATGGCAACCACTCTTACAAATACTTTTAGAACACTTTCTCCTTGTTTTTGAATTCTCTCTCGCCCTTTGACATTAATGACAAAGTGGACTATGGGTACATGAATATTTATATAACCATGCTTCCCCTATCTCTATGTATCTTGACTATCATATATTTATTTGTGACATCTTTTACCACACATGAGCTATGTTTGATGACTCACTAACATACCTATTGTACTCATATTTAGCTCATAGTTACCTCAAATATTATGATCATAGTATTTGACTTCAATATTGAATCTTGGAGATCAAACCATGTCTACCTTATGTTTAAACCATCATGCCATTACCTTATCTGACTTAGACCTCTTTGTAGACAAATGGACTCCCTCTTAGTCTTCATAACATGTGTACTCATGATTCTAATGAACTCCTCCATTGGATCTTGTTACCTCAATGTATATATGCTCAAAAATAATACAAACCTAAAAATATACACATATTCATACCTTTATACATCATCAAGGCATCTCATCTGCTAACATAAGGATGGATAATATCGATCATCACTTCTTTGCTCAAATATTCATCATACACTTAGTCTTTTCAACATCCAATATATTTTTATGTCTCTATATACCTTATTGGAGCTATACATCTACTCTAGGAACATGATTAGCTCCCCTTATCTCCTTGAGTTATTTAGAAAATATCATCAATGTGACTGGTTGATCAAGTCATCATATAAATACTTTGTAACCCATATTTGTAATCACACCTCCAACAGACTATTATCTAATTTATGGACCTAAACTTAAACAAAGAACTCAAATCTCCCACTAAGCTAATGATTTATCTCAAGAACACTTGATGTCCAACCATGTTCAAAAACTCCTATAAACTAAGCAACTTTATACCACATATATCTTCTCAAGAGGAATCTTTTTGATTGTAACCTCATACGTCTACTGATAGATGAGTGTATCCAATGCTTCATATATATGCTCAAACATCCTAACCTTCCTTACATAAAATCTTAATACTTCTACACCTAATTCTTAGTCCCATTTAATGCAAAACAAATTCTCATAAACCTAAGATCACTCATTTCACCATGTTGCCTATGCATACCTTATCACAAGGCTTAGAACAAGGCTTTACAAGACACATTGATGCCTTAACCTATTCCATCTATGTTATTATCTCAACACAACATCAATCAAGAATATATGAAATACTTACACCTATATCTTTCTTTCACATGGTAATCATCACATACATCTAATGATCATAAGTTTGTCACAATATATACTTCCAACTAGACTTGTTCATCTTGACACCAATTTTAGAATTAGGGACTCCCCTTAGACCAAAAATTACTCACTTAATGAAATAACTCAACAAAGAAGGGCCATACAACCATGCACTCCCTTTATCTTCTCAACTTGATCATGATAAAGACCATATCTCTACATGTATTCATATCTTATTCACCTACAATACCTATCAAAGATCAAAAAACATCCACCAACTTATAGATGAGTGTCTCTAGGAAGCCTAATGGAGCCACCCCTTCCATAGAGAATTATAATAATATAAGTGTTGTTCCCAAAATCTGTCACTTGTTTTTTGGGGACAACATATCAACTATTTTGGTCCTGTAGGACTAAAATTATCTCTTCCCTTTTCAAAAGATGTTCTGAGCACACAAGTTCTTCAATTATTAAAGTATTTTTAGCTAAAGAACTCGCAGGTTCAACAAGCAAGATTTCACAAGAAAGAAGTTCCAACACTTAGGCAATTTCAAGGCTGGTTCAATGCCAAGGATCAAATAAATGAGTTATCAGTGGGATTCAAACAAATGGAATGAAACATTGAACTATTGAACCATTGAACCCCACTTTATCAAAGGTTTAAAGGTTCAACGAGTTCAAAGGTTCAACAACATCGGTGGACTTAAAGAGTTAAGTGCTTCAAGAATTCAAAGAATTTCAACTGCTTTGAAGAGTTTAATGAGTTTGAAGACTTTATCAAGTTCAATAAGTTTGGTGGACTTTAAAAAAAGAAGACTTTGAAGAGTGAAGATTGAACTGTTGAACCATTGAACTTTGAACCAAAAGAGTTCAAAGTTCAAAGGTTCAACAAGTTTGATAAAGTTTGAGAGACTTAGAAAATCAAAGGATTCAAAGAGTTAAGATTGAACCATTGTACCTTGAACTTCCAAAGGTTCAAAGTTCAAGGGTTCAATGAATTCAACAAAAAATAAAAGGATCCAGAAAGTTCAAAGCTTCAGAGGATTCAAAGAAAGAGAATGAACCATTGAATTTTGAACCAAAATGGTTCAAATTTCAAAGGTTCAAAGGTTTAAAAAAGTTAAAAGTTCAAAGAGATGGTTCAATTGAAGAGGAAAAGAAAGTGAATGTGGCCCTTCACAAAGAGCCGATTGAACCGATAAGCTGATTGAATCGACAAGCCTATTGAACCACCTGAAATGTTGAACCATTCAATCGATGCACTTCAAAGGTTCAAAGGTTCAAGCTTAAAAGTGGTTCAAGTGACCAAGAGACCAATGATGTCCCCATGGAAATTAAATTTAAGGTAATGAAATACCTGTTGATTTTCAAATATGGCACAGAACCTAAGAACAAACTTAGCGCCTTGCCAAAGAAGGAGCTAAAAGAGCCAGCTAAAAATGAGAAGATAACCCAAGAGCTTAGATCACCAAGGAAGGACAAAATGTGGTAAGGAAGAGAGAAAATGCTATAGGAAGACCAAAAATATCTGCAATAGTTATTTTAGTAGGTGGAAAATTCCACCAAGTGGAAATTAGAGAGCACAAACACTCAAAGGCACAGCCTATTTTTCTTCAATGAGTAAAATTGAATGGACAGCTACACAAATATCTTGAAGAGAACCATGTGGCCCATACTTTGGAAGAGACATTTGAGAATAATTAGCATGCCAAAGTTAAAGCCAATACCCTGTTCTAGCATGGTCCCTTCATAGAATTTCAAATGCATTCAAGGCATTGAATGTA
Source organism: Torreya grandis (assembly GCA_037957365.1). Classification (NCBI taxonomy): domain Eukaryota; kingdom Viridiplantae; phylum Streptophyta; class Pinopsida; order Cupressales; family Taxaceae; genus Torreya; species Torreya grandis. Next base: position 846,411 of record JARHVA010004967.1, read on the forward strand.
GCATGGGCCATTTTATGAAATGAAGTGCCAAGTCTTTCTTGGCCGCTATGTATTATAATCACTCATTTTATTCAAAATAGATCTCTCTATTATAGAAGCAAAAGTTTTCCCAAATTAAAATGCATTATTGAGACTTTGAGCTCAAATTATTAATCATATTTCATTATTTGAATGAGAAAGCAAGTGACATTTCATAATTTGTGCTAAGATAGCTTGTGTTGTTTAGGAGATTGTTCTTATGTATTTCATGAATACCATCTTGTCCATTTAATTAAATAAGTAGAAATAGTGAAAGTAATCTGAAAGGTGTCCTGAAGCCAACTATGGGAGACTTTGTGCTGCTAGAATTATCTTTAGTGTGTGTTTTCTGTTTCTATGTAAAGGATCTTGGTAAGAATTTGTGCACCCACTATCCTTCATAATCTTTTACTCTAGCATTTGAAGTGGAGACTTTGTGCTACACTTCATTCTATTGTGTTACTATGCCCTGTTTCAGTGCAGAAAGCAACGAAAGACTTTGTGTTTTCATGGGTTTCTCATGGTTACAATTACTACCAGGAAGTAATCTCGCTATTGACTGAACATCATTTCTAAAAGAAGAGAAATGCCTTCAGAAATCACCTAAGATTTTTCCTTTTTTTTGTAAACATCATCTCTAAAAAAAGAGAGATGGATGGTATTATCCCACCCTTGTGTGTATTTTCAGCATATATATACTATAGTTAACAAGGAACCTCCCCTACCATATAGGGAACCTCCCCTTGATGAGAGGAGAGATTTATCCCATTTTGATGTGGTAGACCTACACATTTGGCTGATCAAATCTCTTAATGTTATGTTTGAAACACCTATTTTGCCATCAATCAGCTGGTGACAAAATATTCACCCAACAATTTTTAGCGACTCCACTAGGGAAGAACAAGCAATTTCAGTTCTTTTCCATTTTAATTTACAATCTGGCATCTCCAGGCTATACAATAAGACATAAAGTTCAAGGTATTGTTGACACTATATTTGATTTGGTGCAACAGAGCATTTTTGATTTGTTTCCTTCACCAACTCACCTCTAACAAACTAAGAGGTTTCGTCCTACTAACATTAGGTCACCAATACAAGGCAAAGCTTCTATTTAATCTACTATTAGAGCTTTGTCTATACATACCTCTCAAATTTTTTTTATCCCTCCCATTAATAGTCTTCGGGTAACTCTTTTGGTCCCCTGAATCTAACTCCACCTCTACATGAGCTACCTCACAGTTCTAGGAACAATTTCTCCAAGTTCATTGGTGATGGGAGAGTTCATAATAATGAACATATTATAGCCTTCAACATATCTTGTGGTGTGATAGGCATGGAGTATGAGGACATAGAAGTCAGGGTGTTTGTGGAAACATTAGAAGGTGCTGTTACAGACTAGTTTTATCATCTATAAGCACAAGTAGTGACTAACTAGAACACCCTCAAAGCCAAGTTCAAATCAAGGTTCAATCCTACAAAAGATGTGCATGACCTACTAGCCCTACTCACATAGATGAAGAAGGAGGGAATTCATAGCCAAATATGACAAGCTGGGGAATAGGATTCCTACAATTGCTCAGCCAACAACTGAGAATCTCAAATATTTTTTCATCAATTCTTAGCTTCTAGAAGTGAGTTTATTATTGAGATGGGATGGATACATAGACCTTTCTATAGTTCAAGATTTGGATAATAAGGTGGAAGATGATCTTATCTTGGTAGGAAATATAAAAAGAGATTTTAACAGAAGCAAATATTCTTCATCTTCTGAGAATTTTTCTACAGGCACAACTGATCCCATGGTGCAAAAGTTGGCAAATGAGTTGCTAGCTCTTAGAAAGAAAATGGCATAAGGGATGTCTACTCCTCCTTCATACTGAGGTATACCAAGGAGGATGTTTCCCAATTGGTCATACCAAGGCAATGCTACTAGGAATTGAGGGTAGCTAAATCATCTTCCTCCCCCATAAGGGAAGCTTGCCATTGAAATAACTCTAGCCAACTCAACAATTGGATACCTCAAAACTAGATCTAATTTCTCTTTCCAACCTTAGTTAAACCAAGAAAATGACATTGATCTCTTTATAGAAGACTAAGAAGAATCAGATGGTGACTCCAACATTGGTTTCCTAAATTACTAGGATGAACCCAAAAGTAAAGGTAAAGTGTTTGATGGATCATACATAGTGTTTACCAAGTCACATAACTAGTCATCTCAACAAGATGATAAATAAAAAATAGGGGAAGGATTTCAAACATCAATTTTGATTGCTAAATGGAAAACTACTCCATCTTTTCAATCAAAGGACCTGGTGAGCAGTAAAAAAGTAAGTACTCCAAGTATTCCTTCATCTTCTACTTCAAATTCATAGATAAGTCCCACACCCCTAAGAAACTAGAAGGATGAACTTCCTTCCTCTATCATCAGTCCTTTCCAATCATTTGACATAATTCACCATGTTAATAAGACCAAAATTCAAATGACTGAGTTTGAATTCTTGCAATCCAACCTTGAGCAATTGGATAGGTTGGTTGAAGGTGTAAAAAATAAAACCATCCCTATAGGACAAGAAATTTCAAAGGTAACTCCTAGTCCCCCCAAGAACACATCCACTTGGAATAACCTTGTGATTACACCTCTAGCTGCCCTTGGGAAAATAGAGCCTTTCTGTGTTTCCCTATTGATAAATAGTCACAAGCTGAGCAACTGCATAATTGACTCAAGCACATCTGACAATGTCATGCCTACCAACGTGATAGAATCTCTTGGTCTCACACTGACCAAGACCTTTGGGAGATGTTTCTCCATGGAAAACAAATAAGTTACTCTATTGGGTCAAATCAAGGATGCCTAGTTTACATTTGTGACATTCCCAGATAAGAGGATCAAAATGACAGTCCTAGTGGCCGACGTCCCAGCCTCATATGACATCCTTCTTGGTCAAAATTTATGTAAACATGTTGGTGGCAAGTTAAGCATGGACCTATCTAAGGTGAGGATCCCTATCAAAGGCATCATGTAGAGGCTTCTCCCTGAGAAGGAGTCAAAGTACTTTATCACCCAAACATCAACCGTTGAAGCTCAAATTCTATTTGAGTCTTCAGGAATGGGTAGTTACCTCCTATCCACAAAGGAGGTTCATGTGTCATCTGATGATATTTATGAATGTGACAATCTAACAATTGATTCAGACAAAATAGCAAAAGAATTAATAGAGCATAGTTCAGATGTGAAAGGATATCCCCTTCCAAATGAAGAAAAATTTGAGGAAAGAGTAGTTTTTGATGACGTATGGATACTAGAATTTGATGGCAATTATTCTTCTACTAGCTCAGGAGCTGGGATTGTGTTGATATCTCCTTAAGGAGATATTTTTATTTATTCATATAAGTTTTAGTTTAACAACACCAACAACACTGCTAAATATGAATCACTGCTTCTTGGATTAAAGGCTACTCATGATAGAGGTGTTAAACTCCTTCATGCCAAAGGAGACACTAAATTAGTTGTTTGTCAAGTGAGGAACCTGTATCAAACCAAAAATGAGGGATTATTCCATAATCACAATCTACTTTGGGATCAAATTTAAATCCTTGATGCTTTTAGTATCTCTACAATGCCTAGAGAATTCAATGATCGAGCTGATGCATTGGCTATTTTTGTGACCCTCATGGTTCCTCACCTAGATTTTAAAGGAGATAGGTACACTATCAAATTGGTCTTTTTACCAAGTGTGCCTGATAATGCCATTCATTGGTAAGTATTGAATAGTGACAACCAAATCATTACCTTTCTTGAATAAAAAGATAGCTTTCAATAGCTTCATTTTAAAGGTAGTGAGCCTTTACCACTGGAATCAACTCTTAAAACAAGCTCAAAGGTAGGTGAAGAATTCTTGCAGCTAAAAGGGAATAAAATTCTCAAAGGATTGGTTTCCCTTGAGAAATTGTTTGATAAGCATGATAGGTTCATCAAGCAACAACAAAAAGATTCAAGCTCCTCTCAGGAGTTTGATCAAATTAATTTGTGTACTAAGGAAAATCCCAAGATGGTGAACATTGGGAAGTGTTGCACTCCTGAGGAGAAGCTCAAATTTACTGCCTTACTTTGCCATTACATAGATGTTTTAGCATACTCCTATGATGATTTGAAGTCACTTAGGCCTAAAGAAATCCACCATGAAATTCCTCTCAAGAGTGATTCATCGCCTCATAAGTAGAAATTTAGGCAGTACAACCCATAAATACCAGGTACTATTTTGTTTGAAATACAAAAAATGTTGAACACAAGGATAATTTTTCTAATCCATCATTCCACATGGATTACGAACATCATCCCTGTGAGGAAAAAGAATGGCAAAATTCACCTCTATGTGGATTTCAAAAACTTGAATCAATCCTCTCTAAAGGATAACTACCCTTTGCCCATCATGGATCAAGTCTTTCAGATGGTGACTAGTTCATATATGTTATCAATGTTAGATGGTTTCTTAGGGTATAATTAAATATAAGTTGGTAAAGCAGACCAATATAAGATTTCCTTCACTACACCTTGGGGTGCCTTTGCATATCAAACAATGTCTTTTGGCTTGATAAATGCTGGCACCACCTTCTAAAGAGAAATGGACCTTACTTTCAGAGATGAAATTGGTAAGTTCATTATGGTATACCTTGATGACTTGACTATATTTTCTAAGTATCATCCTAATCATGTGCATCATCTACAACAAGTGTTGGAACTATGTCGCCAGAATGGCATTTCTCTAAATCCCAAGAAGTTAGTTTTTGGGGCTATAGAAGGGAAACTTATCAGTCACACTATATCTTGAGAAGGTATAAAGATTGACTCAAAAAGAGTCAAATCCATCCAAGATCTTACTCTACCCACTAGTAAGACTATAGTTCACTCTTTCTTTGAAAAGGTGAGCTTTTTACGAAGGTTCATTCTTGAGTTCGCGGAGAAGATTTGCCACATTGTGGACATGATGAAGGGAAAGACCACTTTTAGCTAGATTGAAGAAGGCAAATTGGCATTTCAAGACATCAAGATGGCTATCATCCATGCCCTAATTTTGGTTTATCCAGATTAGACCAAAGGATTCATAATATACAATTATGCTTTTGAACACACACTTTCATCAATTCTAGGTCAATAGAACAAAGAAAGTGTGGAATCTCCCATATCCTTCATGAGTTATCTTCTCAAAGATCATGAGATAAAGTATTAAAACATGGAGAAGCATGCTTATGTGGTGGTAAAGGTGGTAAAGCACTTCCATTTTTACATCTTGAACTCACACATTGTTGCCCTAGTTCTGGATACAATAGTCAAGTCCAAATTAACTCAGTAGGAGTTTGAAAGAAAAAGGGGAAATTGGATTGCTAAAATCTAAGAGTTTGATATAGTTATCAAACCAATATAGCTTTTGTGGGAATGGAGTCTATTCTAATTAATTGATGATAACAAACCAAAATAAATAAGGCATGAAGAAATAGAAGTTGAAGACATGTCGACAGTTCTCTTTATCACCAGTATGTATGAGTGGTATTTGAACATTGTTCATTTCCTTACCTATGGTGAGTGTCCAAAATCACCTTTATCATAAAGAAAAGAGGACTGTTAAGTTAAAAGTTTCTAGCTTTGTCTTATGGGAAAATGGTCTATATAAGAGGAACCTTGATGGGGTGTTTCTTTGCTACGTGGATAAAGAATAAAAGAACAAACTTTTGGAGTCCTTCCACAATCTACCCTATGGAGGACATTTTTCTACACCTATGATGACCCATATGATTCTATGAGCTAGGTACTATTGGGCTACTTTGTTTCAAGATGTATACAAATGGGTACATGGATGTGAACTTTGTCAATAATTCATTGGAAGACCCAAATTGACTGCATTACCTCTCAAGCCAGTAGTAATAGAAGAGCCATTTTAGCAATGGGGAAAATTGATTTCATTGTCACTATAAATCCATCCTCGAGTGCTAGACATGATTATGTCCTCATAGCCATAGACTACTTCACCAAGTGGGTGGAAGCCATTCTAGTCAAGCATGCTACTTCAGAAGTACTATGTAATTTCCTCAAAGAAAACATCATTTCCAAGTTTGGGGTCCTAACCAAGATTGTAACAGACAATGCAACCTATTTCTCTTCTCATGAGATTACCATAGTCTACTTTCATTATGGGATTACCCTCTCCCACTCTTATGACTATTTTCTGCAAGGAAATGGTTAAGCAGAATTGAGCAACAAGAACTTGGAGACCATTATCAGGAAGCTGGCAGATGACAATCAAAGAACCTGGCATAAAGAATTATTTGAAACTTTATGGGTAGATAGAATTATGCCCAAGAGGGTGATATGTGTGTCACCTTTCCAGCTTCTGTATGGTCTCAATGTAGAGATACCAATCACCCTAAAATTACTAGCATTAAAGTTGGTGAAGGCATTAGAAGATTAAACTTTTAAAAATACCATCGACAAGAGGATCATGTGCCTAACTAAACTTGATGAGCAATGAGCTGTGGTGGTGGACCGAATTGCTATGCATCAAAGCCTGGTGAAGAAGCTCTTTGACCAAAAATCAAAAACTCGTGATTTTTAGATTGGAGATCAAGTTCTATTATGGGACAATAGGAGAGAACCAAAAAGAATGCATGGAAATTTTGATTCCTTATGGAGATGCCCATTTGATATTCATTAGCTCAATGGTGAAAATAGTTTCCTATTGAAGTATCAAGACAACATGCTATTTTATCTACCTCATAATTGGCAGCATCTGAAGCACTTCAATTCTTGAAGTATCAAATAAGTCCGGTTGTACATATGTATAATTTTTGTATAGTCTTGAGTTTTTGTTTTGCATTATTCATTTTTATTTTTGGTTCCTTTCTTTTTTGGTGGCATGACTCCGTAGCCCAATGGCATACATGAAGGCACTGATATTTTGGTTTCTACTCACTTTGATTATTTTTGCAATGGATGAAAGTTTTCCAATTGGAGCTAGCTATTGTTCCCAAAATCCATCACTTGTTTTTTGGGGACAACATATCAACTATTTTGATCCTAAAGGCCCAAAATGATCTCTTCCATTTTCAAAAAATATTTTGAGCACTCAAGTTCTTCAATTATTCAAGCATTTTAAGCTAAAGAACTCATAGGTTCAACAGGTAGGCTTTCACAAGAAAGAAGTTCCAACACTTACACAATTTTAAGGCTGGTTCAATGCCAAAGTTCAAAGAAAAGACTTATTGGAGGGCTTCAAATAAATTGAATGAACCATTAAACCATAGAACCCTGCTTCCTCAAAGGTTCAAAGGTTCACTGAGTTCAAAGGTTCAATGACATCGACAGACTTAAAGAGTTGAGCACTTCAAGAGTTCAAAGAAGTTCAACCACTTTGAAGAGTTCAATGAGTTCAAAGACTTCATAAAGTTCAAAATTTCAATAGGTTTAGCGAACTTAAATAAAATAAGACTTCAAAGTGTGAAGATTAAACTATTAAACCATCGAACTTTGAACCAAAAGAGTTCAAAGTCCAAAGGTTCAACAAGTTCAATAAAGTTTGAGAGACTTAAAAAATAAAAGGATTCAAAGAGTTAAGATTGAACCAATGAATCATTGAACCTTGAACTTCCAAAGGTTCAAAGTTCAAAGTTTCAATGAGTTCAACAAAAATGAAAAGGATCTAGAAAGTTCAAATCTTCAGAGGATTCAAAGAAAGATAATGAACCATTAAATTTTGAACCAAAATGGTTCAAAGTCAAAAGGTTCAAAGGTTCAAAGAAGTTAAAAGTTTGAAGAGATGGTTCAACTGAAGAGGAAAAGAAAGCAAATGTGGCCCTTCACAAAGAGCCAATTGAACTGACACGGTAATTGAAATGACAAGCCGATTGAACTACCCAAACTATTAAATCATTGAACCAATGCACTTCAAAGGTTCAAAGGTTCAAGGTTCAAAGTGGTTGAAGTGACCAAGAGATAAATGACGTCTCCATGGATGTCAAATTAAAGGTAATGAAATATCCATTGATTTTTAAATATGGCACAAAACCTAAGAACAAACTCAATGCCCAGCCAAAGAAGGAGCTGAAAGAGCCAGCAGAATGTGAGAAGATAGCCTAAGAGCTCAGATCACCAAGGAAGGACAAAACATGGAAAGGAAGAGAGAAAATGCTATAGGAATACTAGAAATATCTGTAGAAGTTATTCTTGTAGGTGGAATAGTCCACCAAGTGGAATTCAGAGAGCATAAGCACTCAAAGGCATGACCTATTTTTCTTCATTGAGTAAAAGTGAATGGACAACTACACAAATATATTGAAGAGGACTAGGTGGCCCATCCTTTGGAGGAGACATTTGAGAATAATTAACATGCCAAAGTTAAGGTTGATACCCTGTTCTAGCATGGCCCCTTTACAAAATTTTCAATGCATTTAAGGCATTGAATGCAGCATGGGCCATTTTGTGAAATAAAGTGCCAAGTCTTTCTTGGATGTTATATATTGTAATCTATCATTTTATGCAAAAGATATCTCTCTGTTATAGAATCAAAACTCTACCCAAATT
>JARHVA010004967.1:860000-880000 GCA_037957365.1 Torreya grandis
CTATAGGCTTAACTTTAAATCCTCTTAAGTTTTCCATAAAATAATATAAATGATTAAGAAACCTCATATATAATCTTATGGTTATGTTCATCCATATCACTATACCACCATTCTCCTTGATGCACAAGACTATACATCCTATGCACAAGCCTTCTCAAGTCTCTTGATCTTGACATATTCAAACTATTATTTGGCTTATCAAGTCATATTTATAAAAAAATGGAATTTATATCTTCATACTAACCATGATCATACTCAATGTATTCTTCTCATCACTACACTCTTCCAAGTTACCATGCTTACACCTTCTCACAAGGTATCTTCATGCCATCCTTCATTAGGAACCTTATGACATAATTAGCTTTGACATCAATGAGCATACAGAACATTCTAATGATATAAATGAAAAAACTCTATTGACATCAATGAAAACACATCAAAAAAGTACCCATTAGGGTTTTGAAATCTAGTGATAAGAGATATCAAACATTATTCAAGAGATAAAAATAAATAAGTTTATTCATAAAGAAATGAAGAGAACAAAAAACATAGTCAATAATGTTGAAGATGATTTATATCAACAAAAGGAAGGGGAACTTTAGGTAAATTTTTAGAATCTATTGAGATCATCTATTCTAGGACTAGCATAAAAAACAAAATCTTTAAAACTAAACATTAATAAACCCATGTAGTGGATAATGGAAAAAATACAAAAATGTTAGGAAAGACACAAACCTTAGACATGAACAACATATTATTGGCTAAATACTACTCTAGAATCATTCTTAATATATTGTGAGATATATGGGTGGATAAATTTTGATGTAAATAAGTAAGAATTATTGGAAGCACCAAGGGGAGATACATGGAGAAGGTAAAAAAACTCACTTGTATGTTGTTGATTGAGGATAGGTTGATAAAAAGTGGTAAATAGTTTCTATAGGGGACATGTTCTTAGGGGATGATGGAAGGTAATTGGGGGGATATATGGAGAGGTGAATATTGAAATATAATACATTATAGATAGGGGATAAATTAAATAAAGAGGATGGAGAAAATTTACTAAAGGTTAAAGAAATAATTAGTGATAATGAAGATATTAGATGTTATTAGATAAAGTAGAGAAAAAATATAAGAAAGAAAAGAAGAACATAAAAAATAAAGTATAATAAACAAGAAAAATAAGATGTAAATAAGAATGTATAGAAATAATAAAAATAAATAGAGTCAAAAGATAATTAGGAAATAGAAAGAAGTATAAATTGGAAACATAGAGAAATAACTACATTTAGTAGACAAAAATTAGTGGGAGGATAAAACTAAGAAGTAAATATTATAAAGGATGAGAAGCTGAGATAAATGATTTTAAATAAATAAAATTCAAGGGATAAATTGAGTGTAATTACCACATAAATAAATGAGTAATGATATGAACAAAAATGAAAATCCATTACGAAATAATCAATAATAACACACAATTTAAAACTAGCTTTAACAACACCAAAGCCTACAATAAAGATTCTAGGCGGTTTGTAAATATATATAAATTGTATGAAATAGGTATATTCTATGTAAATTAGCATAATATAACAAACAAATGCATTCATAAAATAGTTATAATCCATGATGTGTGTGTGTGTGTGTGTGTGTGTGTGTGTGTGTGTGTGTGTGTGTGTGTGTGCGCACGCGCGTGCGTGCGCGTGTGCATGTGTGTATGTGTGTGTACTCACACACATAGATATACATATGTGTGTGTATATTTATATGTGCATTTAGATGTGTGTGTGTGTGTGTGTGTGTGTGTGTGTGTGTGTGTGTGTGTGTGTGTTTGTGTGCGCGCGCGCGTGTCTGCATGCGCGCTCGCATGTGTGTGTGTGTTTTTACACCCACACAAATACATATACATATACATATACATATAGATAAAATATTAAAGGTGAAATATTGGGAACCAAAAAGCCAAAGAGGACCTTTTCTGAGTATGAAAAGACTGAGTTGGATAGAGGGAATTAAATCAAAGAATGTATAAACTACTAAATAAAGTGTTATCAAGAGAAAATAAAATCAATAAATAATGGAAGGAGAAGGATGTTATAGTGGATAATGAGAGTTAGAATTAGATAAATCGATTAAAAAGATAATGAAAGAAGAAATTAATAAAGAAATTGGGATATAGGACTATAAAAGAATATAGTTCCAGAATAGGAGGAATAAACAACATATAAGAATATGATATCAAGAGATTAGTTAAAAATAATATGGAAGAAAAGGATAATGATGAAGACAATAATGAGACATGAAGAGAGGTGTCCCCCATTAACCATTACATATTTTTTGGGGATATGAACCCCTTGAACCTTTTTTCATCCACTGTATTGCATAACAAATTTATAGACATGCCCATTGAATAAGGTATACATATCAAAGAAAAATTAATAGATAAATAGAGAAAAAAAATTATTATGAACTTATGAAAAGGAGGAGTGGATAGATATTTTGAAGAAGTATTGGGAAAACTAACTTGACTTACCATAAGATAAGGTTAGAAGGAAATTTGTAGGAAATAAATAATACCATCAAGAGAAAGAGAAGGAGAAAAGAGAAATGAGACAACAGAATCCAAAATAAAAAAGTAAAAATAATAAACTTCAATAGACTCCAAAATAAAAGAGTAAAAATACTAAACCAATAAGTGGGAAAACAATTTACATATAAGCTAAAAAGATGCACCAGATTAAGTTATCCATTTTTTTTTATAAAGGCATAATATACACTGAAGCACACATTTTTCCACTACATACATATTAGAGGATCAATAACATTAGATATAACCAAGTTTATTTTTTTTAATTTTGTGGGCACATTGAAAGATGATAAACTAAAATGGTATATAAAAAAAGTCCTACTAATAGTAAAATATGGGATGAGATAAAGTATGCATTCAAAATTGAATTTTAATATCCTAAGATTCCTTGGAAAATGTAATAATAGTGCGATATTTTAATCAAGGAGAGAAGGAAATAGTGAAATACATTGACAAAATATTTTAAGTAGTGAGAAAATTAATAGAAACTTTGAAAGATAAATAAAAAATAAAATGGTTTGTATTAGGATTACTACCACATTTAATATCATCTATTAATGGAAAATAATTTCAAACATTAACTAAAGCCATAGAAATGGTAGATCATATAGAATCCTAAACCTGGAGGAGAGAAAAAGACACAATTATGCAAAAAAATAACTTAAAAAATGGAAAAAGAATTGTTGTAATTAACATTAAGGCAGGAGATATAGACGAAGTCTGAAATAAGTAGTTCACCAAAAGAATTACAATGAAACCCTAGATTTGGTGTAAAATATATTATGAGGAAGGCCATTTTAAGATATACTCTTAATATTCTAAAAGCATAATATGGGTGACATTAACTCAAGCTAATCCTATAATTATAACACTTTCAGCACAACAACCTATTATAAAATAAAGAGAATGGTATGTAATTTTAAAATGTAATGAATAACACATTCAACATATCTGCCATTTTATGGATATTTCGCCACCCACAAACCAATTAACATATTTCACAATGTGTGGATCATTTAGACATTATAATCAATCTTACCTTGAAGTTTATGTGTTATAATACCTCACATAAGTTATAATGAAAGTTATCATGACTTCAAAAAAATCAACATTTCCCTCTCCTCCAATAATGGAAACCACTATAGGAATATTTTCCATCTCTCTATCAACCACCCTTAACAACAAATAAAAATTCAACTACATTAAAACAAAAGTTCAATAACTATCAAGGATGATATTAAGGAGGATTCAATGGAGGTAGGTATTATGGAGTGTACCATGGAGGATATGAAGAAAATATTTATAAAGGATGATACCGCTAAGTTTACAATGGAAGATTCTAAAGAGTAAACTATATAGTAAGATACCATGGAGGTTATAGAGGTGGTTATCATGGAAACTACTATTAATGAAGAGGCCACATATACCAAGGTTACTAAGTGAATAACTATCATATGTACCAATAGGAAAAATATAAAGGAGGAAAGGTGGATAAGTAAGAAGTGTTTCCATCTATTTTAAATGTGGGAAGGAAGTGCCCAATACATATAATTTCACTATAGAAGACCAAACATGATAAATGATTACATGATCTATATGCTTGCCCACAATATGCATAATGATTAAAAACATGTCGAAGAAAGATAGATGCCTTACATGATATAACTAAAGGGTTATGACACTAAACTAAGGTACTATAAGGAGATAATGAAGAATAAAATAAAAAATAACAACTACAAACATCTAGAACCAATGGGATAATATCACAATAAGGTAAAAGAGGAATTGAGAGAAAATTGGAATAACATAATTATAATTAAAAAAAAAACCAACAAACCCAAGGATAATAGGAGGTCATTTTTATTCACAAGAAGTGGTATTGAAACTAATGTAAAGGGGGAATATTTGGGAGATGTATCAAGTGATAAGAGTGACATGGAAAAATACCCTAACACAAATAACATGACAAAATAGTACAAAAAAGTTAAAACATAATTAAAAAAACTCAGAAAGTGGAAGAGATAAGAGAACTTAATTTAAGGAAAAATTAATTCCTGGGTTAAATAAAATTGAAAAATTATAAATGATCAATCATTATTAGAAAATATCCAACAATTCTAAAAAATATTAGAACAAATAGGAACACACATACCACATACAAACAATATAAAAGACTAAAAAATAAGAATAAAGTGTTTCACACAAAAAGAGTGGATTAATTTATCTATATAGCTATAAGTTAAAATAAAAGGATAAAAGTTTATAAAATCATTATTTGATTTGGGATAAGATGTTAATGTTCTATTAAAATTAAGATGGGAATCACTAGGAAATCCTAGACTACATCCAATGGATTATGATATTATCATCGTAGATAGTAGCTCGAAATCACCACTTTGAGTACTAAAAATAAAACATGTGAATTTCATGGGAATAGATAAAAGATAAAACATTTAAGTGATGTAATGATTGTATAAAACACTATCTTTTTCCATATTTTTAGTGCTAGGATGGATTAGGGATTGCAATAACATATTTAATTTTGAAGATGAGGAAAGAAATCTTGAATGGATTGGCATCATAGCCCATATCCAAATAGAAAAATACATAAATATAGCCTATAATAAAGAGGTATGGGAAATTATAGATGAGGATAAATATTTTTGATCATCTTCAAGGCATTTATGCTTTAGAAAAAGTACCCTATTTTGACAAGGAATTCAAACCCAATGAAGACGAGGAGATAGATCTAGAGAATGAAGAAATTGAGCTGTATGGTAATATATAAAAGCTTAATTTTATGGGACACCATAAAAAAGAGTTAAAACATTAACTCCAAGAAAAAAACAAATGAAAAGAAATAAATACCACAATCCAAAAATAAAAAACATGGGGAATGTTATTACTCATCTGATGAAAATGAAATTGGACTTGAGTATCATTGAACAATAGATGATGAATAAGAAAAAAATGATCCTGAATAGACGTGGAGAGATGATGAGGACTTAATAAACAATAATATATAATAAAAATGATTCAAATAGTGTAGACCAAATAAGACATACCACATAATACATACAAAATATTTTAGAGCATATGAACTATACCCCATATTAAATAAATAATACTATAAAGAAAATAAGTTATATCTAAGGAAGTATAATTTATACCACAAAAGGAAATGAAATTAAAAATATCTCAGAATAAAACCAAACAATGAATATGATGACACAAAGTAAAAATATTGTGGGAGAAGTAGAAGTTCAACATAAAACAAATTTAAAATGTTATTTTATGGATAAGGAAGATATGCAAGAAAATAAAAAATAAAAGAAATACATTATAATCATAGGAAAGGAAATGAATCATTACATAGTGATAATAACCATCACTTGATGAATTTAAAATACCATTGAAGTTAAGATGAATACCACAAAGGTAAGATAAAATTCCATAACAAATAAGGAAGAGCTATAATCAGGAAGAACAGAAATCAAGACTATAATAGAAATATATAAAAAGTAAATAAAAAGTTATTTCAGTTAATAAGTGTAGCATCACACATTAGTACTTAGCCTAGATGGATAAATTATTTCCCAATGAAATATTAATAATTGAAGTTGTTGGATGACACACTGATTTTAAATTCTCAATATGATGGGAAACACACAAGGATTACATCAAGAGTTGGAATACCTTTGAAATAATGTTTGAGACATGATATGTTCAAGATGAAAGGAAGTTAAATGATATTAAAAAATATCAAGGCTATGGAATTTTATGTCAACACAAATAAATATGAAAATTATTGGAGATAAATTGTAGAGACTTTTCCCAAAATTTGGGTACGTTATTTTTAATGAACCTTAGGATTGATAGTACAAGCATGGTATATGCACTAGGAAACACATTAAGAAACATGGAACTGAGACTATATCATTAAGTATTTTTTTTGCAAATTTGACTTGTAGAACCTAGATCAAAGAGTATGTAGTGCATTGATAAAAATTAAATATTTTTTAATATAATTTGATGAAGACACCATAACCTAATTTTGAAAGCATACAAAAATATATAAAGTAGAGAATCAAAAATAAAATAAGGTTATGGATGAAATATATGAAACCATTCCCCTAATATTTTATAAGATGGAGAAACAAGAGCTCAAATAAGACAAAAAAGCAATCCACAATACAGAATTGATGAAAGAAAAAGAGAATTGGTTGAAACTGATGAAGACAAGAAAAATTATTGTTATTAGACATTGAAAGTCTATGAGGAAAACATAACACATGATTTAATTCCTAAATTTTTAAAAATTAGAGATTATTGGGAAGAATCAATAGTCTTAAAAATGGCATAATTATTAAAAAAATATGAATACATTTTTCAAAATAAATTCGAATAACTTCATGAGATTAAAATTGAGCTATGAACAATGAACATTTATTTTAAACTAGAAAAAAAAAACTATTAGAAAGAGACCTTATCGACTTAATCCTAATACGAAGATTAAAGAAAATATATAAATTCATAAAATGTTATCCACAGGCATTATAGACCCAGTAGAAGATGAAAAATGGATTAGATTAATGGTCACACAAAATAAAAATATGGAGGAATAAGAGTATATGATTTTATATAATTGATTAAAGCTTCCATTCTTGACCCATTTCCAATACCATTCACTAGAGAAGTCTTGGAAAATATTGCAATAAGAGAGACATATTCCTTTATGGATATATTCTTAGGGTATCATCAAGTGTAAATGAAAAAAAATACCATCTAATGACAACATTCACCAAATAATGGGGTATATTCATGTATACAAACATGCTATATAACCTAAAGAATGCCCTAATTGTGTTTATTTAAATCATGATCAATACCTATTAATGTTTTATCCATGAATTTATAAATCTATACTTAGATTATTAGATTGTCTATGACTTACTATATATATATATATATATATATATATATATATATATATATATATATATAGTTAACACCACCGAAAATTAAAAAAAATATGTTTGCACATTACTCCAATATGAAAGATATCATCATAACTTTATCAAGGGTTATGTTGTGATAAGTTCAGCAATAGAGGAATTATGATGAAAAATAAAAAGAATATAGTGATTGATTGAAATAAAGAGTGCCAAAATGTGTTTGAAACATTGAAACCTAAAATCCTTAATGAGCATATATTAATATTTATATATTGGAAGGTTCCTTTCTATGTACATGTTGACATGTTTCAAATAGTCATAGGTGTGTTATTGGCACAACCATAGTGAAACATGGATCAGCTGATATTTTTAACTAGCCAAACCAGAATAAAATTAATTTATCATAAAGAGAGAAACATTATAAATGGTGTATGTTGTTTATAAATATAGACATTGCTTACTCTCTACACCATTTTTTATACATTGATTATAAGCCATTAAGATATATAAAAAATAGACCATTTCTTCAAGGGAATGTTGTTCCAAGGGTTTGAATTTACTAATACCATTAAACTAGGAAAACTAAAAAATGTCTTAGTTTATCTATCCCACATATATAATGGATAAGATGAAGTAACGATATATGATGAAATTATAGGAGTGCACATATTTAACATACAATTACTCCTAAAAGACATGGAGATAATTTCCTAATTTTTGTCCAAATGGGAATTGATGTAAGATTAATAAAAATGGATAATGAATGATTGATTATCCAAGCATTTGATTTTACATTAATTGAAGGTGCATTACATAAATATGGAAATGATTAAATATTGAAATGTGTTGTACCTAAACTGAAGCATATAAATATACTTAAGGATGATTGTGAGGGAATTATTGGTGGACACAACATAAGAGATAGGTCCATGGGGAAAATATAGCTAGCAAGATTATGGTGGCTTTCCCTCTTTAAATATGATAATATTTATGTGCAATAAGGAGACATTTTTCAAATATTAGGGAAGCTAAATTAAAGAGATGATATTAATCTAAGATAATACTTGCATTGGCACCTTTCAAATAATATGTAATTGATTTTATTAGACTATTGAACCTACAATAAGAAGATAAAAACATTGGATCATCATCACATGAAATAAATATTTGACACATTAGGATAAATATATTTCAAATAAATATGCCACAATGAATATCATGACAAATTTCATCTATGAAAATATCATTGCATAGTTCAGGTGTCCTTTAAACATAACAAGTGATCAAGAGAAACAATGTTTTAACTCAATAATTAAAGAATTATCCATAGGAAAATGAAATGGTAGAATCATTTGACAAAATCCTTAAATTTTTTATGAAGATATGTAATATTAATTCCATATATTTGGTCCCAAAGCCACCATACTTTGGGCATACCACACAATGTACACATAACCAACAAATTATTTACCATTTCAATTATGTTATGGGTTAGATGATGTGGTTTTGATGTAATTTATTATACCAAGTTTAATTTCATAATTATCATTTTGAGTCAATTAATATCACTGAATCTATGAATAATTAATACAACTTGAACAACTAGATGAAAAAATATTCATAGATGTGTATAATAAGACTCAGGAAAAGAGATGCCAAAATTCATCGTGCAACATAAATTATAAGTACAATTAATTTATTGAAGGATAATATGTATTAATTTGTGATATTAAATATAATAAACTAAAATAATAAATGGATAAAGATTACAATGACCATTGTAGTGAAGACCCCTCTAATGGGATTGTAAATGGATGGCTCCCAGATCCTCCTTCTACTCCTAGATCTGACCTTGCATTAGTTATAAAACCTCCCAAATCCCTTGGTATAGTGGCATGCCCTGATATGAAGGGTGGTAAATATTTGGATGGAAATAAGGGTGCCCAAGAGGTTATGGTATATGGACACTCTGACATTGCCCTGACATCAATCTTGTAGTAGGATGTTTAGTATAAAGTGTTAGTTAGGTAGGCCCATCACCTCTATTTTATTGAAGTGGCCTCTAGGAATAGTCTTGCTAAGAATAAATTAGTTCCAACAATGTATATCCCTTATATCTACTTCAAATGAGAATCTCTAATACATATACTTGAAAGAAAAGAAGCACTTTCAGAGATAAC
Source organism: Torreya grandis (assembly GCA_037957365.1). Taxonomy (NCBI): domain Eukaryota; kingdom Viridiplantae; phylum Streptophyta; class Pinopsida; order Cupressales; family Taxaceae; genus Torreya; species Torreya grandis. The sequence goes on from JARHVA010004967.1 coordinate 869,720, forward strand.
TATGATTTATCATTTTTCTAAATTTTGGCCTTACCTTGACTTGATCTACATGGTTGAATCATGGCTAAATAGAAGACACTAATTAAAGATAAACTTTTAATATTTTCTTGTAATAAGGGTTTTTTTGTAGTTTCTTTTGAGTTACTAAAGGACAAAATGTTAATTTTTTGATACCAGGTGGACATGGGATTAGAACTTCCTACTATCCAATCCTTAGTTCCTAGATTTTGACCCACTTAGGGATACATTTTATGTTTTATTGGTTTAGGTAACTCTTCCTTATTTAACCTTCTAATTATGGATACAATACTACTTCAAAGCCATTGGCAATTCTTTGGGTGATTTTATTTTTGTGTACTCAATCACAAAGGGCTCTCACCATCCCAATTTTATTTGTATTTATTGTAGCTGAAGACTACTAGATATATTCCTAAGTGTATTTAATTGAGGGTTTAATATCATATCTAGAAATAACCTCCTGACTATGAGGGTTTGAATTTTTATTGCTAAAACTACTTCAAAATGATGAATCTAACCTCAACATGCAACTCTTCTATGTGTAGAAAAGGTTTATTTTGGTGAAAGGATGCCCTTATATGATATAATTTTTTTGATAGTGATATTTAAGAGATTTATTGTTAGGAGTATCTATATGATTAAGAATCTAAAAGGGAGGAGATAAAACTAGCTTCAATTATTGTTGGTCAAGCTATCCCCAAGGTAGAGGACTTAGAGATCGAAATTCTTATTTCAAGGGTGAAATATATAGACACTGCACCTATAGAAGACATATATATACCCATTGAATTCATTGAAATATCCATTCCTATTCTTTAAAAATCAGCTATTGATATGGGATAATGGATAAAAGTACATAAAAATAAAAAATGTAGATGAGTTATGGCTGATAAATCTTATAGCATGTCCCTCCACTCTTGGGGACTTAGAGAAAAATCCTAATGACTAATGATTGATGTGGCAGAAGGGCCTCTTCCTTTTAAAAGTTATTAAAAATATCCATTGGTGGAATATTCATGGATGATTTTATATTTCTATAGGTGTATCCTATCTTGTGTCTATTTTTCACTGAATACTACTAGTTAGGATGGTAGTTTCTATTATAACATTGTGGTATTTATGGGTCCCATGACAAGTGGATTTTTGTCTGATTGGATTCCCATAGTAAATTAATTTATTTGGAGCATGTATGTCTTATCATTATCTCCATTTTATAAAGTTCTAGGAACTCCAAAACCCATGACCTTTTATCTAATCTAATAAAAAAATCAAATGGTTAGGACCATACATGATCATAAAATTATTTTTAACTTGTATGTATTATTTGAAACATTGGTAGGAATATATAGGAAATGGTTCATCAATAATGGTCACCTAAAAATATATCATATCACATAACTATAAAGATCACCAAAGATAAAAAATAAATCCACATTTATTTTTAAAAAAATGAAAAATCCCAAGTTAAAAACTAGAAATTGATTGATAGAGGATAGATAAAACACAAGTGAAGATTATCATTTGTCTTATAAACCCCATTGAGAAATTTAAATAAATTTTTTGTGACATTTTATTCCAAACATCTATGTCATAATTCAATGAAATTGTTACAAATCCTTAGGTAGAAGGAAGAATAAGGTTTAATATAAAAAAAATTAAATAAGCACAATGAAAAGGTAAAATAATAAATGAAAATATGAAGGCATTAGAAAATTCCAAGAAAATAATGAAAATGGTACAAAAATCAATAAAATTAATTTAGATATGGAATTTAATTAGTTAAAACTCCATTCCATCTAAGCAAACCATCAAAAATATAATTCAAAATATATTTGGAAAGATTACACATCACATCTACATTCAAGGCAAAAAACAAAGGGTGGATGAATAGAAATTATATAAATGAAAATCCTCATTCACCCAAATTTGTAAACTTGTAAATCATATCAAGACTATAGCAAAATAATTTCTTGGCTTAGAATTTAAGGAAATTATATAACATAAAATGAATATAGTAGCTCTGATAATAATTTGTAATAAGTAACTATTGATTGTAAATCAAAAGAATGTTTTGTTGAAGGCCCTAAAGCGAGACCCTTAGGGTAAAATCTCCACCATCCATACCAAGTATGGAACTTTGAATACACATTCAAATACATCACTAAAAATATTATAGAAATCAACCACACAGAGATAGAGGAATATTAGAGTGACTTAATCTAAAATGTTTCATAAATTAATACATGCGAATGGACCACCCAAGCATTATCCTTATTTTATATGAATTTATATTCATGTGATAAGTTTATTTACTTTTACATAATCAAGAACATCACCAAGACACCACTATGTTTCTTTCATAATTATATTTTATTTTTGGAGTAACAATATGACATTACCAAAAGTGACATTGAATGAGTGATAGGATTAATGAAGGAGGGAAATATTATTAATAAGTATCATAAGAAATAATTCACAACATAAATAAATAGGGCATCATGGACGCCCCTATCCAAAACATGATACTTAGACACATTGTAAAGGTTCTAGCAAGTAATGTTTTCTTCATAAATAAAGAGTAGTTTACGAGACCTAAGAGTAAAATTTTGGCATTTTATATGATATCCTTTAAAACCAAGAATAACCTCTACCACAATTTTATCAATCAATTCAAGGCCAATGTAGATAAAATCAAATAGGGTAATCATGAATTTTTTATGGGTCCTTAATCATGTTCTTAGTAATGTATTTTACAAACATACTCTCTAGGGTAGATGGAAAATTTTTGTTAGCTCAAGAAAAAAATGTATGAGAATAAATTAAAACACACATGGATGACATTAGGCAAGAAGACCAACTTTTAGTGTTACTATGATGGGGGGAGAACTTAGGAAATAAATTCAGGACTAGAGCTCATATTTCTAGAGAAATTAATAGTAAACATGCCAATGAACTATTTTTCATTATTAATAGCAACCTCACATATATCCACCCATTTGAGATGTTCACAAATATCATATCTCCACTTATATATGATGTATGAGTGACCATGTTTAACAAGTCATAAACACCAACAGATCATTCCCCAAATTCTTTGGGAAACCATCACCACCAAATATCAATGACACCATATAATGTTTTATGACATAAACACATGTCCAATCATAATGTGAAATTAATATATATGAAGAAAATAGGTTATAAAGCAACCTAAAATACCAAGCCTAAATATTGTAAGTATGAGGATCCCCATAGCACCATTCAAATTTGAGGTGTGATCCTAAAAAATTAGGAAAAGTACTAATTATGGAATATATGTAAAAAATCAACTATTACAATTAGATAAAGTCAATAACAAACACTACTATTTCCAAAACCCAAAAATAAAAAATAGAAAGGGAGAAAACCAAGATTCAATGCATCCAAATTAAAGAAAAAATTGAAATAAAATTCAATCATCTTTTAGAGGAAGAGTCAGAGGATGAAGAAGAAGCAATGGAGACTATGACCAAATAAAAAAATAAAAATAATAAAAAATTGTAAAAAAAAAATAGAGATAATTGCAGCCATGTTATTGGCAAATGCACAACAAAAGACAACCGTGACACTTAAGGAAGTGTAGAGGTTACAAGTACAATAAAAAATGGAAATAAAATGAAACAAGAATGAAAAAAAACAAATACAAACAAAAAAAAGAATAGAGAAATAGAAGAAGATGATAAAGTGAAGTTAGAGAAACAAAAAGTAGAGGTAGACTAAAATAAAATGTTGGAAGCATTATAGAAATTAAAATCACAAGCCAAAAAATAATACACATAGAGGGAAACATCCCAACACTTCACTCCCATTTCTAAAAATCTACACTCCATTCTCCCATAATAAGTTACCACACAATCCACTTCACAATCCACATAAATTACTTCAAAAAATATTATTCCCTAAGATTAACTCACACATAACAAGGTAACATTATCCAATATACAAACATCGTCAAATTATAAAAATGCATGGTATATCCTAACCCCCAAGGAGCCATGATACATCTACAACTACTACATCAAATTTAGAAATAACATTTGGGTACCATACTTTAGGATAGTGCCATTCAGGATTAGATAGAGAAATATGTTACCTTATAAGAGGAAATAGATAAATATGTTTAGAGCATATCCAAGGTACATCCATATTATGATGCAGATACAAATTAGTCACTATAACCTTCATAAGATAGTAGGAAGTCAAATTTGGCATCAAACAATCTCAGAGGCTAAAAAATAAACAATAAGGGAAATCATTTCTGAAGAATTTAATTCTAAATTAAAAAATCCCTTAACAAATAATACTCGGTATAGAAAAATTATCAAGACACACATCACTTCAATCTGGATGGAGTTTTTAGGTGCAACTACCTATTTTGCATACACTCTTGGATGGCTGGATACTAGACAAGAAGAAATTAAATATTTGGATTTCTTTGAGTATGAACCCAATCAAGTCATGAACACTTATGACATCATAAAGGGTCATACTGGTATGAAGATAAAATGTAATTTAAACATGGGGCATAAATTCTAGTCAATTTAATCATACCATACTCAAATCATTTCAAAACTAGATGAACATGGTGACCTAACAAATCAATATATGACAAAACCATAATGTAGTACCATATAAATCAATAATTTTTACAAGTATATGGGCAATCATCCAACACCATAAGACATTATAGGACTGATTCGATAAAATATTATGTTTGAGAAAAACATATAGTAGGCCACTAGATACCTAATCGAGTGGAAATATTTTGAGATGAAGTTGACTTCCAAGTATCAATATATTTTTACAAAATGATAAGAGCTCCTAATTTTTCTGTAATTGTTCTCTTGAGTGTGATGCAAAGTTTATGTTTGGATATTATGATGATGGGATTATTCATTGAAGTGCTGAAATATAAAAGTAGATCCACATAAAATTTGTCATATTATGACATAAGATATTCACAGACATATTTTGATATATCTACAGTGCTTTGCAACATCTCACAAAATACATCAAATATGTATTTGCATGAAAAATAAATAAGTTTATTTTTATTTTAAATGTAATATAATTTTTTATTAATAATTAAATGTAGGGAATATATCTTGGCATAAATGTATTTAGATATATGTACTTGTATTTAATGAATTAATAAAGTGTTGAGTTGCATGTCAATAATTGAGCTATTCATTTTCGATATTTTATTCCTTCATATTTTACTTAGAATCTATGTTATTTTAATATAACAAGGATTCTTCTCCTTTGATGTCAAAATTATATGAGATACTCAAACTATAAATAGGTAAGTGCATACATTTAGGTGATAAAAAAGGGCCTACCCATGGACATGAGTTTTTTGAAATTTCCAAAATTTTAACTTTTGTAGATAATTTGAGATAGCTACACTCAAAATTTGAAGATGGTATAAAAACATGAATTGTAGCATTTTGAGTCTAGTTTTAAAAAAAAACTATTTATTTTTTAAAAATTCTTAAGTATAAATAGGTCAAACATCTAAAATTTTAAGAGGAACTTCTATATTTTCATAAAAATATAGTAGATAGATGACCATGTGGCCCAACATTTTTTGAGCATCGTTACATATCATTTAAAACTTTTTGGTGAATATTTAGATAATATCTTCTAGTGTGTTATGAATTTTTTAATATTTTTTTAATGAATATTTTATTTTTTCATTAATTTTTCAATTAAGTAGATCCTTAAAATTGATAAAAAAATGGATAGACATCTATGCGACCCTCGCTAACTACCTCCAAAAAAAAATGTTTTTTTTTTTGAATGTGTATAAAATTATGCCTAGTTTGTTACCATACACTTTGTTTTGTATTTGGATCAATGATTTTTTTAGATAAACATGAATATGCATGTATATGTGTGGCATGTAGTGGCCTAAAAAAGGTGTAGATAGAAATAAATATAGTTTGAACCCTTAAAATAACCTAAAAATAATAATAATAATAATATATTTGGAAAGATGATAGTATGATCGTCATGATGGTAATAATTTTTTGAATTTTGATGTTGAAATCCATAGCGTATTTAACAATTGAAATTTAATTTTTTATTTATTTTTGTCAAAACTCTAGTCTCGACTGTAGATACATAGTCACAAGCCTCTAGATCTAAAATCCAAGCCATTTTTGAGCCTATAGGTTTGGTTTTTAACTAAAATTAAAATAATGGGTACACATTATATAATGATTATGTGTTCCATAACACGTACGCATTATACAACACATTATACAATGCATATTTATTCCATAATGCATAGTCATTATTTTGAAATAACACAAAATAAAAAAATTTCATGTTTATTATAGTTGAAAGGTCCTAATAGCTGTGCATCCTAACTTTGGATAGTGAATTAAGGTGTCATAACATCGAATTAGACTTGAAAATGTTTACTCATTTTAATATGTCATCTTAACTACTTATAACTAAGGTTTCAAGGTCTAACACATTATACATTTTACAATATAACTTATCTTAACATGAGAGGTCATAAAATGCATTTTTTAAACCTATGATCAAAACTTAACCTTTAGAGTACCATTTACTATGCATTAGAGTATCAATACTTGACTCTTACTTAGCAAGATGTGATTGGTTACTTTTAATTTTATATAATAAATGTTGAATAAGTATTAGATATTACATATTCAGCTTCTGGTTCACTTTAATATTTACTTACACCAATATGTTTCATTAATAGAACACATGTTAACAAAAGCCTTGTTTCAAAATTATAACATGTAAAATTTTTGGGACCTTTCCCTTAGTAGGGGAAGGATATACCTTACTACCTTACTTGCCTAAAATCTTACTTGCTCTTAAATTTCATATTTCTTATTGATATTATCCTACTTGCCTAAAATCCTATATTTCCCTTTTATTGTTTCTTTGATATCTTTGACCAAATCCCTTTACTTATAAATTTTGAACTAATTTGTTTAAGTGGCTAACCCATTGAATTATACTTAGTATAGATAATCTTGTGAAATTAAAAATAAGAATTGAGTCCTTGGTATAACAGTGCATCTCTTAGATATCTATTTCAAGAATGTTATATAATAGATCCCAATACCCATGAATGATGCCTTGGATTGTCCCAAAAACATTCCTAAAATGTGATAAATAAAGTCCCATAAGTTTTCTCCATGGTCACTTAGTGCATCTAATTCAATAGGTGTATTTTGAGGTCACAATTGAAAGTATAACAAGAGTATTTTATTGTTATAATTATTCAAGATGCATCTAATTCAATATGTGTATTTTGAGGTCCCAATTGAAAGTCTAACAAGAGTATTCTATTTTTATAATTATTGGAGATTCCCCTAATGTATTCAAATACATTGTTCAAAATTTTCCTAAAATTAAGATCTCTTTTAAAAATATGGTTAATCCTCCATTCCATGTACCTCCTTCATCTGGCCCTCCATCACACATGGGACAACCATCAACCACTCCATCCATTCATACCTCATCTCAAGAGTGTGTCTTTGAAATGGTACTTGTCCTAGTCACACCATGGATGCAACAATTGAAAGCTCAAAAATAAGCTAGATAACACTTGGTGCTTATCAATATTATATAGTTCTATACCTTACTATATAATTGGGATGGTAAGCTAAGAAAATAGGATGATGGGTAAAACGAATGTAAATATTTTTCTTAAATATTTTGGTGAAGTTTGGTATGCACTTTGTTTTGTATAAGATGTAGTTTTGAGCTCAATAAACTTGGAATGGTCACATGTATCCATTAGTGATGATGTGGTTTTAAGATGTGGTACATGTAGTGATGAATGTATAGCTTATAAAATATATAAATTCATTAGGGACATTATTTGAAACTAGTAAAGGATGGATATGCTTTAGAAATATATGGTGGCATAGACCTATCATTGATCAAGTATGACATATGTATAAGTTACCCTAGCTCAAAATCTATTGAGATTATTTAATATACATTAAAGATGATAATGTCCCCTAAATCTAAGACTTGTTTCCATTCAAGGATGATGTTGAGTAGAGGGTCCCAATAATTGTTCATGTGGATGATGAACTACTCACCTCATATAAATGGTTGATCAGAATTGAATACTAATGTGCAGCCCCTCACTAAAGGTTTTAAGATTATATATTTTTTACATATCTTCAATCATCTTGATCATGTTTAATTGTAATGAGATTAAACCTTATGATGTGGACTACAAGAAATTAGTATCTTAAAATTCTTGCTTCAACTTATAATTTGAGGTTGAGGAGTCCATTACTGAATTATGTACTTTCCTATGTGTAAGACTTACTATGAATTCACTTTGGGATCTAGATGTAATTCAAGCTAGAGGGATCTAAATAATTAGAATACATATATAGAAAACTAATAACATTTGGTTCTTTCTCAATTTGAATGGGACCTTAAAGGGGTCTACATGATAATTTTCATATAGTAATGGTAAGTTGAAGGCCTGCATCATGTGAATTATTTACTAGATATGCATTGATTGGAATGATGTCAATATTTAGACATTATTGGATTATATGTATTTGTGAATATTCCTTAGTTGGATTGGTTGGAGGTGATGGGACCTATCTATGTATCAAATATCATGTGTTCCAATCATGTGAGCTAATAAATGTAGAGAGTACAGTGTGTTAATTCCTAGATTTGGCCCTCATGAGATGATGGGATCGATATCAATATTTAGTTTTTTTTGGCTCATATATATGTATGATATTTGTGAATAGGCATTATTTCGATATTTTGGCGGTGATCAGACCTATTTAAGTATCAAAGAGCATGAGTTCCACTCATGTGATCTAATAAAAGTACAAAGAGTGCACAATGTACACATGCTTAGATTTTTAATTCATGACATCTGAGATGTATTCATATTTTCTAAGTTTTTCTTATTGTTTATGGGATCATTAAGTACTTTTGATGACTTGACATAGTAGGGCCAGGCCTAGCCTATCAATCTTATCTATTAGAATCAACCATTTGGTGTATATAAGTACATGTGGCCATCTCTTATTATATCAAGACTCCCAGGGTACTAACATCTCTTATGATTTTGGGATCTACAATATATGTGCACATGTAACAACTCCAACACTTCTCTAGGTGTACTAGACCTACACATATGGAAATATTTGATTGGATTGGGCATCTTGAGGCTTTGAAAAATATTATGATTCTAGGACTTGATAGTTATATATCTAACACAAGTATATGTGTATGTAAGATACACACATGGTGATGCATTTAATTAGATGAGGACTCAAAATGATCTAATATATATTTAACACTTATAGGACATAACATCTCTAATAGTCTTGACACTTTTGAGCACATACTTGATGTATCTTTGATAGCTTCTCTTTGAAGCTTCCAAGGCTTGATGTATCTTTGATAGATTTAATACTTTTAGTTGTATGAGGTACACATGTGGCATAACAAGGCTCAATTATAGGGCCACTTCAATCAAGGAGGCATGGGTGTACAATCCTTGAGAGAGCATTGTGTCCATAAGGTATGGAATGAGAGTCAAATATTGTTGGAGTACTTTAAGGGGTTATACTAGGTATGTTATGGTCATCTAAGACCACATGTGATAATAGGTTGAGATCTTAAAACATAGACCAAGATCTAGTCTTTGAGACCTCAAAAAGGTTCATAGTAAGAAATTATAAAGAGATTGAGAGGAAGTTTGTGAATGAGATGAGTTGTGAATGTATGGACATAGGTTAATGCCATCAAGGAGGTTATACTAAGAGTATAAGGAATAAGTACGAGGTGTAAGAATCTAAATTAAGCCCAAATATTCAAAAGAGGAGCTAGCTTGTGAAATAAGATTTAAATCAAACCATAGCAAGTGAATTTGATCAATTGGGTTTAGAACTAGCTAATGATTTTTCTTAAGACTTCTCCTCCATACCTATGCATCAACATACAAACATAACTCAAATTCAATCACTAATATTATTTATTTCTTATAAGGGTCTAATTTGCAACATTATCCTAATAAGTTATTCTCAATATCATAACATTTTTAATACTTAAGAATACTTCAAAACCAATCATTCATAATACTCTAAACACAAGTGATTCAAACAAGATTTACTTCATTGATTTTCTTAAATATTCATGTAAAAAATAAGAATGCCATGTATGAATGCCATATATAGGCATACAATGTGA
>JARHVA010004967.1:890000-940000 GCA_037957365.1 Torreya grandis
ACACACATATATATATATATATATACATATATATAAATACATACATACATATATATATACATACATACATACATACATACATATATATATATATATATATATATATATATATATATATATATATATATATATATATATATATATATATATATATATATATATATATATATATATGTGGTAGGTTACATTGTGACACTTACATGTGTTATTGGTTACCACTCTATTGACATGTTGTATGTTAACAAGAGGTGTAATACTATGATGCTTATGAGTAACTAAGTGTCATGACACTCATTGGTTCTCCTAGGATTTGGATGTGAGTAGACGGTTATGGGACCATTTAATATCCTCATGCATTATTCAAAGATCAATATGCAAATAAAAACATTAATCCAATTATATGGGTATCTTTCTTAGTAGAAGAGAAAAATCCTAGATCTAGAAGATGGGTATACTTAAACATGTTATACTTCTCTCTTCCACTTGATGAAGACAATGTAGGAGTCATAGGTAAAATAAATGTTACCTCTAGCGTATGGGTATCTTGAAACATCTAGTATTTCTTATTTCACTTTTTGATACTGAATGGAGTATAGGGTATAATAGATGTTAGATCCATAGATAGACATATTTATATGAGTTATATTTGTTATTTTATTTGTTGATGGTGAATGGAGTCCCAAGTAGAAAATATGTCAGCTCTAGCATATGGTGTTCCTACTATGAGTTTTATTGCATATTACATTGGCTAAGATTTTATGATGATGATGATTTTATTATATTGACATGACATTTGGATTGTGATTATTGTAACTAGCCCTTTTAGTTATATGGATGGTTATTACAAAGAGACATATATAATACTTTATTTATATATTCATTTATGTTATGATTGGATAGACCATGTATTTGCACTATTGGATATGGATTTATATCCTCTTGTGAAATCTATGATTTTCTATGTACTGATGACATGTATGACAAAGAGTTAGATGTGTGATTCCTGGTTCATACAATCACAAGCATTTTTTTATGTATGAATTATGAAGCTATGATAGGGTTCATTGTATTTAAAGGTAATTTCCATGAAATACATTGTTTTATCCAAATTAATATCATTATTTTTAATGAATGTTTTGATGTATGTAATTTTTGTGTAGGTGATCGATGTTATGTTAACTATGGCCTCCAACTTTTTATCTCAACAGAATTGTGTTATGATAAATGTATCACTTGTATTGGATGTAATTGAGATCATCATGTAATGATATTGATATATATTTCACTCATAAAAATGTTTACCACATTGATCTTATTGATATGTTAGAATGTGTTGAGATTAATTTTATAGAGTTGTAATTTTAATTTACTTCATTAAGATTATGATTTTTTTTATGGCTTAAGGACATTTTGAGAATAGATATAGATTCTATTGATGTATGCAACTTATGATTTTGTAAGTACCCTAATGGGTACAAATTAGAATTATACATGAAACTCCTTGGGCACACGAGCATATATATCTCTACAAGAGTTTGAAAACATTATCATGAAATATAGTTTCATTATTGTCATTGTTGTTACATGAAATATTTTATGCATGGACTAGAATATTTTGTTGTTACATGAAAGGTTAGGTTCCATTATGTTTTCTATATTTTCTTGCCTTGATCTAAGATCATTAATCACCTGCTCAAGTGAGTCTATTTTATCTCTTTGCTTAGTCAACAAATTGATGAGGGCATTTATCCCTTACTCTTTATTTTTTTGAATATGTTGTTCACCATTTTCATTATTGGGTTCTACGTATTTCACATTTTCCCTTAGATTCCTAGTTGATCATCTAGGTCTTGTAATTTGGTTTCCTAATAGAAATAACACAATCCCTTAAGTTTTCATTCAAGATAATTGATAGCATAACTTTCTTCTAGATAACTCTAAATTTCTCATACATTATATTATTGATCACAGTCACATATAGGATTGACAAAAAATAAGCATTTGATAATCTCATTCATATTTTTATTACATTAAGGTCTTAGCTTTATAGAGGATAAGATTTATGACTATAACATATAGATGTTTGTATAACATTGATTCAAAATTATTCTAAACAAAATTTTCTTCATCCAGTTCAATTTGTTTGTGAACTTCATCTTCTGAGTGAACCATATATCGATAGCATTGGTTATATTTCTTACATACTTCAGGGCTTATGTAAGGTGCATAAAAAAAAATTCAAATGGAAAATATCGTATTATCAAGGGCCTCTTAAACAAACATTTGACTATAGGTTCAATCATAGCTAGTTTTGTTTTAACTAGCTCCACTTTCAAAAGTTTGACCTTACTCAAGGTTGTAGCTATTATTTTCAAGTCAGAAGTGTAAATGGGTTCTTATAAAGTGGAAGGAAGTTCTATTTTCCCTCTGTTATTTATTTTTTTTCCTTTTCCTTTCCTTAAAGTTTTTCGATGAGCCATGTTTGAACAAATAATTTTAATCAAATATATTTCTCATAGTTTTCAATTTTTTCAACAAGTAATCATCAGTAATTAATATTTTACTAAGCATAGGTCATTGTAGGCTTAAGGCCTAGCTTTCAAATCTAGTCTCTGATAACACAATTCAAGGATCATAGGGACCATATCTTAAAACACATAATTTTGTGTTTTTTACTTAATGTTTGTCTATGAATATAACTCAAATATACTTTTTCTTATTAGATGTCCTTTGCTAACTAGTCAAGTATCTAACTATATGGGTTAGACATCTATTATCTTTTTCCAAATGTGTAAATATCTAACCATATAGATTAGGCATCTATTATTCTATGTCAAACATGCACGTATCTAACCATACGAGTTAAGCATATTACACATGAGTATCTTATGCTCTAGCTAGAGTCTTGACTCATCATGATCAACTAGATTCTGAGTCGCTCACTGTTCACCACGTATCTCTACTAGATAAACACTGAGGCCACTATGATAAGATTATAAAACATATAATAAATAGTCACATTCTACCTTAAAATTTAGCCTAAAGCTTCAATAATTATGATAATACAATTGAGATCTTTTCAATTATATTAAAAAAAATTTATCTTTGCTTTGTTTATCTAAAGTAGGGTCTTATTATAATGGTTTTGCCTTTTCATTTATCTTTAATATTATTTATTACACAACCTCAACCCTGTCTTAATAACGTACATACTCGAAACATCCTTTGCTTTTGAGACTGCCTATATACCTACTTCTAAATAGGATCAAGGTGTAGTATGCACATAGTTCTATTTTTTATTTTTTATTTTATGTGAACTATAGATCTAGATATGCAAACTTTTCTAGGGCCTAGCTCTCCAGACAATTCCTCTATGATAGCTACCTAAATAGGAAAGTAAAAGTATTAGTTTAAGTGATTGAATATGTGTTTAACCAAACTAGCCTTAAATCTTAATAAGAAATAGAAATGAACATTTTCAAGTTACATCTCCTACTTTTAATTTTTGTTTATATCAACAATATTTTTTATCTTTATTTTAGTCAACATAATTCATACAAATACTATTTCCAAAAATTTATTATCTGAGAGACATATGATTGGTGGTTTCTTTATAATAATTAGTTTAACACTCTCAATCCTAGTTTTTATTACTAATTTTTGGTGGTACCATGTTTTGAGTAAGAAATATACTTTATCCATTTTTATTTTATAAGTTCACAAGTCAAAATTGTTAAGATAGTTCAAGTCATTTTTTATCCTAATTAGTGTTGTTGACCAAGAGGGATCATCCCACCCCTTAGTCTTAATGACATGACATGGCCCTTATTTCTCATTGATAGTTTATAGGGATGATGCCCAAGCCTCGTTGTTATAGATATGTTAGGTTATGGATGCAGTAGCTCAAATATGATGCCATTACCCATAAATATGAGTTAGAGACACCACTTAATATCAAATATTGTGTAGTTTTGTTTAACCTTAAATTCTTGGTCTAAGTTGAGATTTAAAAAGTAAAGAATGCTTGAAGTGAATTAATGCATTGTATTTCAAAAGCAAATTCCTGAATAGAAAGGTAGAAATTAATTCTGTAACATAATCTCATAGTTTAGTAATCATTTCGATTTTCAACGACATTATTTTCTTTTGACAATTATATCTTTAGTCTACTCAGGTAAACTTTTCTCGAAAATAACTTACACAAAGAGTTTAAAAATGTGATATTAAACTTGAATTTTAATGCTAAATAAATATTTTATACATACAAATTCACCATCAATCGTCAAAGCACATTCTTTGACACATTTTTATATTTCCCTCACTAAAAACTAATATTTATAAAACAATTACTAGTTTACCCAAAATAAATCACCCGTTACTTATCTAATGAAACTTATAAATAAATCATATTATTTTTATGATAATAAATACCATGATTGCATTTTATTATAAAATAACAATTTATTATTGCTAATTAAATGAATACTAAGAAAACTGATTTGATTTGATTATCAAATAACATATGTGAGTAATAATGATTAATGATTTGGGATTGCTATTAATGGAGGGGAATGGTGGAGTGTAGATGTGGGAGTTGTTATAAATGAAGCTATTAAATATGGAGGAGTACCAAATGTGTTTCATACTTACATCACTATTAATGGGAAGCTAGGGCTGTTAGGCATATTCACTTTTTCTATCAAAGATGAGCAAGAAAGATGTCTTGATTAATATAAATACTAAATATTGTTTATTTCTTTTATGAATGATAGAAATTGAACTAACCTTCAAATCACCATGTATTCCAAACAAGCTATAAGGTTCTAAACTGACCAATGGTGAGATAAACGTGGTTGAAACCACTGATGCCTCTATGCAACGACCTAACCACTCCTTTACAATTACTCGCTCGTTCCTTATTTATTGATCTATTGCTCCCTTATTCTAGAGATTAACTGACCTTCCTTCTCCTGGCGTCGATCTGCTCCTCTCGTCAACTCATAATAACGTAATGTATTATATATATCATGTCCAGTCAGGGAGTTAAACGCATATTTGAAGTCTGTTGAAAAGAACAGAACTTGATATGGCAACAATGTTAGCATTGATGGACCAAAGGGCTCTTCACGTGGTGATAATAGCGATCGCGTGAAGGAAATAAAGAAGGCAAAGAACCTCTGTTGCTTCCTTTCCAAGCTTTGATTCTGCTCTCCTCCCCCTTTGCGTCGATCCTTCAAGTATTTATAAATTTATTTCACACAGAAATCTCTCCCACTTTTCGCTATCTCTCTTGCTATTTGGCTTTTAACTACCAGCGTTAAGGGGTCGACAAGGCAGGTGATGTGCCAGTTCTTTTGCATTGCATGAGTTAAGTGGGCGATGACTAAGGGGGGTGGAATATAGAACTTAGGGAGGTGGAGTGCGTGAATTTAAACGGAAAGAAGATAATTTAGAATAGAAAGTTATGATTGAATTTCAGTGTAGGTGATTTTCACAATTTTGACAGAAGCTTAATCCATAGGACTTGCCTTAGCTAAGAGATTTGCATGATAATAATATAATATTATATATATAAATAAAATAGTGGTTTATTAAAAATAATTAATAATCTAAAATTACATAAGATAATATAATTTATTGAAAATTTTAAAATCAATAATTAAAAAAAGTTATTAATTAAAATAATTTTTGGTGATTTCTAAATATTAATACATAAATATTAGATTTATTTATTATAAATGCGAGTATTAAGATAAGATTAAATATTTATCTCATTAAATATTTTTCATTTACAATTGTAAACATTATATATAATTTTATGAAAAGAAATTATTTTAATATTTTAATAATTTAAATTTCTTAATTTTTGAAATTTTGAAAATGAAATTAAATTTGTATTTTGCTTTCTTCCAAAATACAGTCGATGATCTGATAGCTCTTTGAAATTAACATAAAAATTAACTTAAAAATCAACTCATCCTAACACAAATACTAAATGAGATCCAAAACAACTTAAAGTATAAACACGAATCCACAATAAAGAAAAAAAAGTCGTAACACTTAGACATGAAAATTTTATTGAAACCAATCTCAATATCATATGTTTCAGATTTCTAATAAAGACAAATTTTGAAACATTTAAAAGATATTATCTATCCCTTCTATCATCCAAGAAATGGGTGTTATTGGTATCGGAACCTTAGGTGTTTATTAAGAATCGACAAATAGCTATATTTCCCTTCTTTAGAAAAACTAATGAGGTGGTTTGAAACTATGGACACTTATTCCTAAAAAAAGGGTGTGAACAACAACCACCTTATCTCCATATTAACTAGAAATAAATATTACACGAGTCATCATTCAAAATTTTAAAGTAAATTTTTTTGGGAACAACAAATAGCGGCATTTGAGGTAGAAAGGTGTTGATAATTATTTGTTCGTATGTGGAAGAAAGTGTAGAGGTATTCGTTCTATTTATACTACCTTTCTCTAACCATTTTCTCGAATGAACTCAATGGCCCATAGTTAGAATTTTGAATTTTGTTGTCATTCGAACCCATGGATGACTTTTTTTGTCCTAACAAGTTTTTCCAAACGTACTGAGTGGCATGTACTTAAATAGAGTTGTGAATAGTTGTCTTATTTGAAACCATATATGACCTATTTCTCTTTATGCTAAAATTTCACGACTATGTTGGAGTACTAGATATGTATCTTGAGATTGTGGTTGATGAAGGTCATATATGTCGGATGACATCATATGTCTGGGAGGTAAGCACCTTCCCCTTTTTGCTTGTTGGGTTGGCATTGTTGCTGAAAACATTATTATTGATGTCAGATAATAATCCTTATTTCTTTTCATTATGGAAATCAAATGCATCTTGCTTGATATTTCAAAAGAAAGAGATTGTACTTTAATGAGTAGTAGTGTTTCTGTTATTGCATATGAAAGTTATGTTTGAAGAGGGTGCACTATTATTGTGAAGTGTGATTATTGACTTATGAGAGCTTAAGCTCATGCTATGAAAGAGGGATCTTGTATTTGAAGTGTGTTATATGCTATGAAGGAAAGTTGTACTGTTCAGTGTTATATGTTATTAAATTAAAATTTGTATTTGTTGTATATGTTATGAAAAATAAACTTCTGTTTTTTGGTATGAAAGAGAGAGTTATATTTGATGGGTGTTATATGCTATGATAAATTTATATTTTTTAAAGTAGATGTTATTCATAGTTTTGTATGAAGAAATGTCAAGAAAGAAAGCTTTACGTCTAAGCAATGGTTTATAATTGAAATTTTGTGATTAATAAAGAAGAGATTGATATATCTTAACCTACCTTTTATTATTTTGAGGTTAAAATTGCCAAAATAGTTAAATTGGTTTATTTAAGTACAATTAATTTATGTAAATCACTGTATTTTTTATAATTTGAACATAAAAATAATCAACCAACTTGTAACAGTATGATAATATGTTGATGAGTATATCATGTTGCGGTATCAAAGCGTGATTGCAACACTAGAAAATTTGGGTATAAATCATTGCATTATGTATTATGACAAAGAAATAAACGTAAGGTGAAATAACCCTAAACATATTCAATCTACACACTTTATGTTTTTTAAAACAAACAAAAATCTAATGCATCACTAGTCTACTAGGAGTATTTCCATTTACTCAGAAAACACATTATCATTATCATAACCCTTCTTGGTTGTGATGATAAACGTTACAATGAGTGATAATGTTCAGAGACGAAAATAAGGACTAGTCAATTTCAGATGAGTTCATTTATTATGGTGATGATGAATGTTTAGAATTGAAATTTTTTGGGAGATCAGTTCTGAAATATTAGGTTGATATTCTTAAAATGGAGAAAGATATTGTACACATGTTTACTGCTATTTCTCGTGGCTAAATCAATCAATCATTAAACTTATATTATGGAATGACAAAAGATGGGAGCAAGCACTCCTTGAAACGACAGAAAAATGAGAATAAAATAACTTGGTCCATTATCATTACACTTAAGCATGCAAATAGATAAATAAAATTTAGATATTATTTTCACATAAAACATACATCCTCTTCACTTTGGACAAAACCTAATTTTTTTACCTGTAGAAGTCATAAAAATAATTTAACATTATCCTCCATTGAAAGGTATTGAAATAGATCTTCACCTGGTGTCTTGAGTGGGCATGGCATTGAAAATATACTCCATCTCCCTAATAAGCTGCTCAGCTTGTTTAACATAGAAAGGATAATTTTCACTAACAATCCGATTTTGAAAAACGAAATAATAAAAAACATGAAAATATAGAGCAGGTAAATTGTATGGTATAGATGTAGTTTTCAAAAAGCTGTATGAAATCACACTCCCATATATTACGATGAACTAAAACTTCCTTCTGAGAACACTGTAGGCATTATGACCTATGCATATGTCCTTCAAGAGGTGCACATATGGATTAGCATATTTATATAGGCGCAAAAGAAATGTAGGCAGCCTACCCATTAAATACATTAAAAAGAAATTTGGTTAAAAAATTTGTAGTAAGACTCTTACCTATTCCTTAAATAATGATGGCGTCTTTTTATTCTCTTCATAATATTTAGGAATTCGCAAAACATCAGTTTTTTTTAAGACCCTCAAGTACTAATGTAATCCCCTCTGAAAGTCTGAATGATACAGAAACCATGCAAATCTGAGGTGCAACGAACCTTTCTTTAATAATCCACTATCATCATTCTTAAACTTTTCCCTTAGATAATCGATTAAAAAATTAAAAATAAAGGGAGAGAATAATAACAACATTAATGTTAAAAAGATGTACTTGGATGCATCATCGGGGTGCCAACTTTCTAGTTAGTGGATTCCAAGCATGCTATAAAGTGTGGAGTAATTTAAAAAACAAAACAAAAAATTATCGAAGGATAGCAAAGTTATTTCGATTTTCGAAACAAGTATAATTATACTTGATAAATATTATGACAAGCGTAATGTGCATTTTTATTTTAAATACCTTGTAAGATCCTTGACCAAAGTAACATACCCATTGATATAAATGAAACATCCACTTCAAATCAAAATTAATGCTTGATTTGCATTGAACACCGAAACAATATTTGATTAAGAAAGAAAGAAAAGAGAAAAAAAAGAAAGGGATTCTTTTTAAGGTGAAACTATAAACACAATTTAAACTTAAGGTAATGTGGATACTGATATTATTTTATTAAAAATGATTACGCAAAGTAATATATATTAAAGAATGGAATTTACATTTAAAAAAATAAATGTTTCAACGTTCGATCCGTATTCTTGGATCATCTTGGATAAATGGCCGATCACATCAGACTGTTGCTCTGCTTGAAATTAAAGTGTATTTATCCTTCCTGTTATCGTTGGTTTTTGTATAAACAAAATTAATCCTTTCAACTACTGAAAATGATCCAAAAATATGGATTGAAATGTTGAGACATTTATTTATTAAAACACAAATTCCATCCTTTAATAGATATTATTTTGACAGAAAATCAAATAATAAAAAAATAAAAAATAAAAAATAGATCACCACATGACCAAATTTCATAGTATTAAAGGATGGACATCCGGTGGAGGGCACTGATGCCATCAGAATTTTTGCTAAACCTTCTGCAAACCCTCCAATAATACAGAGACATATACACAGTATCAAAGATAACAGAGAAATAAAACAATGAGAGGAGATTACCTATAACTCTAATTGAAGATCTGATCTATGCCATATTATTCATTTTATTTTTTTATTCTTACAATCATAAAGAAGTAAGATATTATTAAAATAATATATTCTTGCCCCATCACCTACCTGTCCTGGCTCCGAAGTCTTTCAAAAGCCACCAAATAAAATTAAAAGCATAAAATTTTGAATTCGAATTTGGGAGCTGTATTATTTGAGAAGGAAGGAGGTAAGTGGAGATCTCTGATAGTAGAATAGAAAAAAATAGAAAGGGATAAAAATAGTATATAAGAAGAACCGTGGAGAATATAGCATGCATTAGTAACAGATTACAGAATATAGAGAAGAACAAGAGAAAGATAGGGGAGCTTATATGCAATAGATCAAGAAGATTAGAAGAAGACATCAATCTAGAAAATAACGTGAGTAAAAGAATATAAAGAAAAATGCATAATATACACATCAGTGAGTGTAAAATAATTTGAAGCACTCAGTGGTCTGAGGAATAGATGCTTCCAATTTAGTAAGTTTTTGTAAAAAGTAGTAGCTGTAATACAAGTCTGTAGTCAGTTTTTTTAATGTTTGTAACAAAGATGTAATGGTAACTTTGAATCATTTTAAATATATGCAAATTTATGTTTTTTCAATTATATCTGTGTCTCAGTTGTTTTGGTAGTTTTCAATTTTATTCTATATTACATTTTCTGTATTTTATAATATGGTATATCCGCAAGCTTCAGTTTTACATTATTTTTGTCCACCTTTCTCATTTTGATCTTCATAACTTCCCATATGGGTCTATATTCCCAACCATTGGTATCAATTCTCTTAGATTAATAGGGTCTTTTAGACATGGAAGCAAATAATAGTTCTTAGTAGCAACCTCCTACATGTGAAGGGAAGAACCATGATGTATGGTGTATCAAGATGATGACAATATTTTAATCACAAGAACTATGGGAGCTTGTAGAAGGTGATTAAACTAAGGTTACAAACCTAGCAACATTCAATGCTCTAATCCAAACACAAATAAATATGTTGAAAGAGAATAGGAAGAAAGATGCCAAATCTCTTAGCTACATAAAAATAGTAGTAGCTAATTCATGTTTTTCAAGGATAATATTAGCTTTCCATTCTAAGTAAGCTTTGAATATTATATAAAATTATTAACAAGGTATTGACAAGGTGAATCTTGTCAATTTTCAGGTATTGAGAAGGGACTTTAAGACATTGATGATGAAGAAAAATGAGTCTATCAATAAATTCATTACAATATTGATCATTGTCAATCAAATTAAAACAAATGGAGACACTATTGAAGATCATATAATAATAGAGAAGGTGTTGATGAGCCTTCCAATCATATTTAACCCTATAGTTTTTATAATTGACGAGTTTAAGGACTTGATAAAAATGACAATAGATGAGTTGATGGATTCCTTACAAACCCATGAACAAAGGTTGAATAGGTTAGACACATCCTCAAATGAACACACCTACAAGTCCAATTTCAATGCAAGACGCAGAGGGAGAGGATCAAACATTAAAAGCAGAGGAAGAACTTACATTAGTCAATAAGGTGGAAGATACAACCATCATGAATCACATGGAAGAGGAAGAGGAAGGAGAAACAACACTTCAAGAGGTCTTTACACAAGGGTATAATAATTCTAATACACAATGATATTATTTCAGGAAGAATGATCACTATGCTATTAAATGTAGAAATAAAGAGTATGATTTGAATATGAAAATCTCAAATTTCTCCAAGACATAAGGCGCTGAACCCAATAGGAATGAGAAATGTGAAAGTTTGTTCATAACATGCAATATAGACGAGTAAAGTAGTAGAGAGATATGGTATTTGGATAGTATTTGTAATAATCACATTAGTGAAAACAAAGAGCTGTTCAATAGCATTGGTGAATCGATAAAATTAGTGTTAAAGATGGGAAACAATGAGAAGGTTTCAGTCATGGGTAGAGGCAACGTTTATCTATATCAAGCAAGGTGAAAAAAGAAAAATTCAAGATGTATACTATGTGCCTAGATTGAAGCACAACGTAATTATCATTGGGAAGCATATATAAATAGGGTATAAGGTGAGATTTTAAAATATAGTGTACAATTTATGATATAAGTGGCACCAATAAGAAAATAGTAGCTTTAAAGGTGACAAGCAATATGGTGTTTCCTTTAATAATGTAAAATGAGTTCACAACAACATTCATGATACTGGTAGTAGATGATTCTACCCTTTATCACCTTAGATATGTAAATTTGTGTTTTGGAGGGCTGGAACTCCTTCAAAAGAATAAAATGGTGAGAGGGTTTCTCGTCATAGAACAATCAACCAAAGTGTGTAAAGGTTATATAATAGGGAAGTAACATAGGAGTGCATTTCCTATAGGTAAGTCTTGGAGACAAAGATATCTTCTTGAGAAAATTCATTCAAATTTATGGTGTATCTTGTACATGCTTAGAAGTGTCAACACTTTTAGAGACATCATGTCCTAGAAGCATTAAAGATATATATCAGATCCTTTTAAGGCTTGATCAAATTAGATACATCACCATGTGTGTACCTTGTACACACATATATTTGTGTTAGAGATCTAAATATCACACAACCTAGAAGCATCAAATTTGTTAGAGCCTCAGGACACCGAATCCAATCAAATATTTCCACATGTGTAGGTGTATTACATCTGAAGAATTTTTAGAGTTGTCAAATATGCACGTAATTGATACCTAAACATGTCCCATCACCTATACCCAATCTAACTAAGTCCTATTAACTGATTTATCATATATAAATATGAGCCAATAATGTTTAAATATTGACATCGATCCAATTAACTCATATCTAGTAAATAATTCACATGATGTGAGCCTCTAACTTGCCATTATTATATGAAAATTATCATGTAGAGCCCTTTAGGGTCCCATCCAAATTGAGAAAGAACTAAACATTATCATTTTTATACATGTATGTTTTCAAATTATTTATATCCCTCTACCTTGAATTACCTCTAGATCCCAAAGTACATTCATATTAAGTCCTACACACAGGAGAGAACACAATTCAATAATGGACTCCTTAACTTCAAATCCCAAGCTGGAGCAAGAATTTTGATATGTATTACTTTCTTGCAGTCCACATCATAAAGTTTAAGCTCATTATAATGAAATGTGAATAAGATGATTGAATATATATGTACAAAATATATAATCTTGAAACCTTTGATGAGGGGATGCACACTGGTATTCAATTCTGATCAACCATCTATATGAGGTAAGTAGTTCATCATCCACATGAAAATTTATTACATCTCTCTACTCAAAAAAATCCTTGAGGGGAAGCAGGTCTTAGATTTAGGGGACATTATCACCTTTAATGTGTCTTGAATAGGCTCAACAAATTTTGAGGTGGGGTAGCTTATACATATGTCATACTTGGTCAATGTTAGGTCTATACCACGCTATATTTATAAAGCATATAGCTATCCCTTAATGATTTCAAACAAATTCCCTAGTGCATTTAGATATTTTCTAAGCTATACATTCATCACTATAGCCATGACATCTTAAAACTACATCATCACTAATGGATACATTTGACCATTTCAAGTTTATTGAGCTCAAAACAACATCTTATACAAAATAAAACACATAGGTCTAACGTGACCAAAATATTTAAGAAAAACATGTATATATCTTGTACCCATAATCCTACTTTTGTATCTTACCATACCAATTAAATAGTAAGGTATAGAATTCTATAGTATTGATAAGCACCAATTATTGTCTAGCTTATTTTTGAGCTTGAAATTATTGCATCCATGGTGTAGCTAGGACTAGTCCCATATCAAAGACACACTTTTAAGATGAGGTGGGAGTGGTATATGGTTGTTCCATGTGTGATGGAGGGGTAGATGAAGGAGGTACACATAATGGAGGATTAACCATATTTTCACAAGAGATCTTAATTTTGAAAAAATTAATAATGTATTTGAATGCATTAAGGGAATCTTGAATAATTGTAACGATAGAAGACTCTTTTTAGACTTTAAATTGGGACTTTAAAATGCACCTATTGAATTAGATACACTAAGTGACCTTGGAGGAAACTTAAGGGAATTTATTCAACACATTTTAGGAATGTTTTTGGGATAATCCAAGGCATGATTCATAGGTATTAGGCTCCATCAGATAGGATTCTTGAAATAGATATCCAAGAGATACACTATTACACCAAGGGATCAATTCTTATTTATGCTTACACAAGATTATCTTTACTACATAGTCCAATTCAATGGGTTTCCCACTTAAACAAATTAGTTCAAAATTTATAAATAAAGAGGTCTAATCAATGATATGAAAGAAACAACAAAAGGGTAAGATAGGATTTTAGGC
The DNA here is from genome assembly GCA_037957365.1 of Torreya grandis. Lineage (NCBI taxonomy): Eukaryota > Viridiplantae > Streptophyta > Pinopsida > Cupressales > Taxaceae > Torreya > Torreya grandis. Next base: position 904,141 of record JARHVA010004967.1, read on the forward strand.
AAGTAGGATAATATCATTAAGAAACACAAAATTTAAGGTCAAGTAGGATTTTAGACAAGGTAGTAAGGTATATCCTTGTCCTACTAGGAGAAAGGTCCCAATAGTTGTGTACATTATGATTATCGAACAAGGCTTTTATTAACATGTGTTTTATTGATGAATCATATTGGTTTATATAAATATTAAAGTGCACCATAAACTAAACATGTAATATATAATACTTGTTGAACATTTATTCTATAAAATTAAAATTAACCAATCACATCTTGAAGAGTAAGAGTCAAGTATTGGTACTCAAATGTACACCGATTGGTACTCTAAAGGCTAAGTTTTTATCAAAGGTTTAAAAATGCATTTTGTGACCTCTCATGATAAAAATAGTTATATTTTAAAATGTATAATGTGTTATATCTTAAAACCTTAGTTATAAGTAGTTAAGATGACATATTGAGATGGATAAATTTTTTGATGTCTAATGCGATATTATGGTACCTTAATTCACTATCCAAAGCAACACAAAATTTGACCTTTCCCTTATAAGAAACAAAATTTTGCATTTCCCCTATAAGTATGAATTTTTAATAGGACCTTTACACTATAACAAACATAATTTTTTTTTACTTTGTGTTATTTTAAAGTAAAACGTACACATTATATAACGTCTATGTGTTATATAACACATAAGAGTTATATAACATGTATAAATTGTATATTACACTATATAATGCATATACATTATTTGAATTTGAATTTAAAATTGAGCCTTTAGGATCCTAAATGGATTTGATTTTTGAGCCAAATGCTTGTTACTATGCATCTACAGTCGAGACTGAGAGTTTTGAAAAAAACCAGCAAATTTTAACTTCAATCAACAAATATGATATGGATTTCAACATCAAAATTAGAAAAATTATTACCGTTATGATCAAAACATTGTCCTCTTTCTAAACATATGATTTTTATATTTTTTGGGTTATTTTAAGGGTTCAAACTATATTTATTTATAGCAACACCTTGTTTAGGCCACGACATGTCGCGCTCATACATGCCTATTAATGTTAATCTAATTTGTTTTTTATTGATCCAAGTGTAAAATATATATATATGGTAGTAAATTAGGCCTAGTTCTACACACATTAAAAAAAATCAATTTTCATATTTTTTTAGATAGCTACGGTGGGCCGCACAACTGACTATCCATTCTTTTGTCAATTTTCAAGATCTACTTAATTGAAAAATTAATAAAAAAAATATAAAAAAAGTTCATAACACACTAGAAGATATTATTTAAATATTCACCAAGGGGTTTTAAATAATATTTAATGATGTAAAAAAAAATTTTGGGCCGCATGACCATCTATCTGCTATGTTTTCTTAAAAAATAGGAGGTCCTATTCAAATTTTGGATGTTTGACCTATTTATAATTAACCGTTTTTTTAATTTTAAAAAAAAACAAAAAAAAAAAAAAAAAAAAAAAACTAGACTTGAAATGATACAATTCATGTTTTTATACTATATTCAAATTTTGAATATAACCATCTCAATTTATCTGTAGAAGTTCATATTTCTAAAATTTCAAAAAAATCATGTCCATGGATACACCCTTTTTTGTCCCCCAAATGTGTGCACTTACACATTTAAATTTTAAATATTAAGGAGTTCCCCATTATAGATGAAGTAAAGCACAAAAAAATCACTTTCTCATGAATTATTTTGGTAACAAATATTTACATGCACATATTTATTTATTTTATTTTGAAAATTAAGAAAAATATATTATGATTTAAAAATTTCCAATACATGTTTCAAAATTACTTGTAGATGGGTTAGTTAATATAATTTTTTAAGTCACTCTCAAAAAAATAGGTCAATATTTCAAACCTCTAAAGGTTTTCATTTTGGTTGTATTTAATTTTTTCATGTTCATCATAAAGAACATTGTATTGTGACAATTGTTTTGACTAGTCACTATGTTGTGTAAAGATGGTCATGTGACCCATCAATTTCTAGGTGTTTTGGAATTATGGACACATTGTAATAGTTTATTTGGTGTTTTTAAATGTTCTTATATTATTTTTACAATATATGTATTAAATTTGATGTATAAAGTACATTATATATGGAAACCAACACCTCCAAAATGAAACTTTAAAATCCTAAACATGTGATATCAGATGATGTATTGTCCTTTATAGATAAATCAAGATCCTTATGATTGAAAAAGTATAAGTTTCACACTAAATTTTTGTGGATCTATTGGAGGATAAAATACTATTACCCTTCTCTAGTTAGCTATTCACTCAAAGTTTTGGTTCAATGCTTGAATAGCAATTTTGGCTTGTATTCCTACTTTCAGTTCCATTTTTAGCTTTCCATACTTGATATTAATGACATGGAAAAAAAATGATTGGTTTATTTTATTTCTCTTCATATACAATTTTTTTCCTCTTACCTGATAGGGGGAGAAAATATTGTATTTGTTAGTCTTCAACCAGTCATCGATGACAATATAATTTGATAGGGGTTGTTAGCACCTTTGATGTTTCATCAACATTTGTTGTACCTTAGAGGGATGTGACATACAATGTAAGGGTTTATCACTTGGATGGGTTATTGTGTGTGACCTTATGTGGGTTGATTTAGTTGGACTTGCTTAATCTTTTTCTACTACAGTATGGTATATTGATTATCAATTACGAGTAGGCCTTGATCATGTTCATTAGCATTTTTTTTAATGCCTTTCAAAACCTTAAACTTTTCATATATCTTCCTTCTCTTTCATCCCATTCATCTTCATGTGACTCTTCAAATCTTTCACTAACAAATTGTTTTCAACTAGCTCCAATACCACTATTTACTGATATAAATGGAGGAATAATAGTGTAATTACATAGTTATTAAAATACTTGACAAAATATTAATTTTTATTTATTCAAGTTTATTTTAACAATGAAGATAAAAGATTTATATAAATTTTATGAGAGGTTAAATGATGTAATCAATTCCAATGAACCAATAATTTATTAAACATAATAATAAATTGTTTATTTAGTTAAAATATTATTAACCTAAATAACAAAGTAAATAAACAAATAAAATTACTTTGGATCATATGAACCAACAGATTGATCGATCCCTCCATAGACCAAATGAGTATATAGGAAAGGAGGACCAAAAGGAGAAACATTTTAGAGATTAGGATCATAATCACACTACATATCTAGGCCCCCATAATCTTGAGGAGTAGGAAGTGTGTTCAATGCTAATAATAGGTATTCTCATATTATGACTCCAAAGAAGTCTTATTAGAGATTCATGATGAAGTTATTATAAAAATAGTTGATTCTTCATTAGATGATGGTGATGGGGTTACATTTTTTAGAGGGAGTAAAATGTCATTAGGTTGAAAGGTTAAGTTAAAAGTTTAGAATGGATGAAGATCAATGGGGATGATGTGGAATTAGACCTCATGTTTGTATTTGATACACTAGTGTAAGGTGGATGGAACACAATGAATAATGAGGGTCCAAGGGCATCTTAGGAGGATATTATATTGGAATTATTCTTCTATCACATAAAACAACTCATGCAGGACATGATAATTTTCTTGGGTGGGGAGGACAATATTTCTTACTATATAAGCCATTATATCATTAAAATCTCACAATACCACTACGAATTAAGCTACCACTATTTATAAAATATACAAATTGTTTAGTATCATAGGAGGAGATAATATTAAACTATCCCCATTATCAATCATAACTCTTTTGATTTAATTTTGATTATCTTGTGCGGTGACAATTAGGGGTGGGTCATGGTCTTTGGATGCTAATAAAAATATTTCATAATCATTAAAACTAATAGATGAATCCATCTGTAAAGATCTAATAAAATTCAACATAGGACGGGGTTCATCAGGTTGCAATTATATATCCTAAAGTGATTCTATCATTGTTTGTCGATGTTGAGGGGAATTTATAATGAGTTCATAGAGGAACATTTTGATTGAGATTTGCTGGAGTTACTCCAAAACTAATATCTATATAAGTTCTAAAGAGTTATTCTTATACACTTCCCCAAAATGGAGACTTTACATTTTAAATCAAAGGGTTTTTATCTTTATGTGATTGGGATATGAGCTTTAACTATGGATAATTTGGCTTTGTTTGGATTTTTGGTATTGGTAGATTGCTCTTGAGACCATGTAGCTACGTTTATCATATAAATTTGAAACAATGGTAGTTTTTTCCAAGTTTTAGTGTTATTGGGATTTAAAGGTCCCAAGGTTTGATTAGGAATGGAATCAAGATTTATAATCATGTTTTTTTATTCTTGTTTTGATTTAACTTGTAAAGGGTTTACTATATTAGTATCTAGGTTGGTTGTGTTTATTGTGTTTGTATTGAAGAGGGAATCATGTTTTTTTAAATAAAAGACATCCTTGTCAAGCAAATTCTAAATCATGACCTTAAGAGCCTTTGAGTTTTTAGTGTCATGTTCAGGCCTTGTATGAGAGGCACACACTTTGTTTTACCTATACCATATTGGTTTATAGATATGGGGATTAATCAATTATATAGGAGGTAACATGAAAAGAGAGGTTTACAAAAGTTACTTTAGGATAATGGCATAAGATCCTCGTAAAGGATCTTGGTGAGTTTTTGTTAGCTTTTTGGGTATCAGAATTTGGGTTGTGCTTACCTGTATACCATCTTTTTTAGTGGTACATACAACTTTAATGGGTGGTAATGGTGTTTTAGAAAAGTTATGAGGGTAATAAAAGTCAAGAGGATTAATATGAGGTTTTGGAATTGTTAGCAAAGGTGAAGGATTTTTTGTTAACTTAGATCCTTTGAAAGAAGAGTTTGTGATTGAGATATTAAGTTTCAAGGTAGGATGGGGCCCTAACATAGATTATTTATTTTATCCTTGGGTCATGGCCATCTTTTCTTTTTGAATGCGACCAGAGGAAGTGTTGACCAAATTTGACCCCAAGTCAAATTTGGGTCACCCCCTAGAGGTTGAAACTTCATAGAGGTGTCTAATGTTTTTCATGGTCTCATCATGGTCCTAGGTGGTCTTAGATAGTCCTATATCATAATATTTGTCCTTGCTTATAATTGTCTAAGTTCTAGTCTTATGTTCACTTATTTAATCATATGGTCAAGTACAGGATCTTATATATTCAAACTTGGTGATATTTATAATATAGTCTATGATCATTATAAAAAGGTTATTGAGGAGTATTTGATTTCATATTATCATGATCTACATTTTATTTGAATCTTGTAAAAATATCATTTTGTCCACCTTTTTGCCCATGACGAAGAGTTGAAAGTGCTACCTCAATGAGAAAACATTTAAATAAGATTAAAAACATACACAGTGTTACAAATATGTCAAAGAAGTTTTAGGAATAGTTAGGGTATGAAATAATTTACATTTCAACTCTTAAATTGGTAAAAGGGCACTTTTAAAGAACGTTTATGGCCTTACAAGATCAGTTTTTAGTTGAAAATGGTTTTTAATTGACTCTTGGAAACCCTTAGATCATGTTTGAGTTTTGGACCAAATTTAAAGTCTAATTGACACTCTTTACACCTTTTCTCTTCCATTGCTGCCTTTACAAGCTTAGGAAGGCAAATTTACATTTAATCATATGACCAAGAGAGAGAGTTAGGATTTAATGGTTTTTTCATTGTTAAGGGTCCAATTAATATTGAAATCAATGTCACTGGTTTGCATATTGGTGGTCTATTATTTATAAATAGTCATTAAGAGTAGCGACAAGTCACTATCACCTATGCATCTAAGAGTGGTCTATTATTGCACGTGTTTATCTAGTTCATAAATCAATGGAGAAAAATTATTTTGAAAGTGATTTGTATATGTCTTGTATCTCCTTTTAATGATTGGTTCATCATTCAACTCATCTCCATGAATTACTTTCACTTGAATTAATAATGTCCTAGTGTACAGGTTGATCTAGTGGATTCTATTACAAGTTTTTATTTCATTTTCATGGTGGTAATTCTTAAAGGATTCTAGTTATTTTTAAATCATTGGAGCTCACTTAGTTTAAAATAGTTCATGTGTTTTTGTTTGAGATGTGTATTTTTTACATCTTCTTCAAGTGTATGTTCTTTGACACAGTATTAGTGTTTCATTAAGTCTATATGAGTTTGATTGCTAATTTAGGATCAATTACCATAGATATACCATGGTGTGAAGTTATTGATTATATATTTCATCATTTTAATTGAAAAAAAATAAAGAAAAGAGACCATATGCACATACTTTAAATGATATTTTCATAATTTTCTCCTCCATATACATGTTGTAAAGACTATGAAGTGTGTGGGAGATTTTCAAAGCCATGAAAGGAAATCGGTACATCTACTCATACCTTTACATGGTATTGAATACCTAATTCCTCTATTATGTTTTCTCTAATTGAAAAATTTCTCTAATTTTCAGTAGACCTACTTCTTGTATTACTTGGCATAGGCCTATAGTCCATATAGTAGCCTGAAGTTGAAGGGGATGACATAATACTTGTCTTAAATATCTATAAGGCATTAAAATAGTGATAATATGTGTTTAAGGGTTTAAATAATTTGATGAGTTCAAGAACTCAAAAGAGCTTAATGGAAGTGACTATGTGGACCTAAATAGTCCATAGTGACCTACAAGCCCTAAGCCTATAGGTCTACATTTTAGACCAAAATCAATGACCAAATCAACACAAAAATAGTCTCAAACATAGGAGATTCAACCATATATAGATTAAGACAAGATTGTCTTACACATAATATATAATAGTACTTTGGAAAATGAAGGGATTCACGATGAAATTGAGTTGACAAGCTTCTTAACATCATCTACATGACTATGCACAATACCCTGTATAATGAGCAAGTAGTGAGTGATTTGAAATATCATAAGACATATATGATATTTTCATGGATGGTGATGTTTTATAAACTCATTTTATGGGCATATTAAATTATCAAAGGACAATGAGAATACTAGTTTACAATTGATAGACCTAATTCTCAAAATACTCTAGAAGCATCTATAGGCTATATGACCGTAGGCTGCTAGTTCAAACATATAACAATGAGATAGAAGGTTTTGAAAGTGTTTGGACCCAATTGGAATCTTCAATAAATTTATAAAATAATGTATAATATCAGTGGTGAGATGTAGGGAGAAAAAAATTTATGGATAGTTAAAAAATCCCCACAGGCCTACTTGAGGGATAACTCAATTGCATACCTAGAGATAATGGTAGTGTGTTTTCGAAAGTTGCTTTGAACTATGCTATAACATTAGGTAAGCACATGGATAATATTTAATTAATATTGAGTAGGATAAATAAGCTCAATGTTTAATTTATAATACATAATAATGCAATCTTGATGCCCTCATGGGCACCTACAAGCCACTCCAACTGTAGACTAACTTTATGCTTGAAGAACGGGAAGAGTAGATGTTTGAAAATTATTTGAGCCAATTGAAACTCCATCTATGTTATTTAACTAGTGAAGGGCTATTGGTGTGAATGATAAGTCTAAAAATCCAAAACACATAGTTGACTATCTTTAAAAACCTATAGGTTTGTACAATACTATGTACAAGTGAGCAATGATAAGTGATTTAAAGTGAGGAGTTAAATGTTTTGAAATGGTTCTTAAACCTAATTTGAGACTTCCACTAAGTATGTGAAATAATGAGATGGATTTTAGTGTGGGATAATGGGGAATATCCTACACATAATAGAATACATTCAAGACCTTCTCAAAGCACCTACAAGTCTACCCAGAGGTTGGTCTACATTCAAGTTAAGAAAAGTTGACTGAGCATGTACAAAGGGGATATTGAACCTAATAGGTGACTTCAAGAAATTTTGAAAAGAATAAATATAATAAGTGATGTGAATATATGAATTAGGTTCATGGTATATAGTTAAGTGGATAAACATGAAACCTATATGTAATAATGTGTGCTGATACCAAATAAAAATTAAAAGAAGATTGACCAAAATTGAGATTTAAAACCTCATACATAGTCTATCAACACACACATAGTCAAGTTGTAGCTAGTCTTGAGAAATTGGTGTTTTAATGGAAATAGAGACCTATACGTATTTAAAAAAATAATAATAATTTTTATACTTACAATTTTATGAAGAACCACACCTCATGTTCCAACTCAAGTGCCCTTGAGGGCTATCAAAGAGAGAACATGATTAAACCTCAAAAGCCCTGACCAGTATACCAGATTGATATAGAGGAGTAATACAAAATTATAAATAATGTGTAATAATGGATATGAATGTTTCATAGTCTTATAAGCCTCTCACAATAGTTATATGATTTTTTGAGACCCATAACTCAAATTAGACCTCTTTACAGCCTCAATAATGCTAAACAAACCACTTGATAAGCAACTTTAGATGCTCATGCCATTGATCACACTTTTAGTGGGAGTCCAAGACATTTTATATAGTTTATTGGTTCTATCAAGAATATTTTACAAGTATAAGGAGTCCATTTAATAATTTTTTCCTTATGAACCATTTTTAAGAGCCCAAAGAGGTCTTAAACCTCTCTTAAACCCTGATAATGACCAGTCAAGGAGAAAAGTCCTCAAATGCATATCTAATGACACATTTTTATCCTAAAACATATTTTGTTTTTTTTATTATTATAAAAATTTTACACAAATTTAATTTTATACTGATGTCACTTGTACAGATTTTGACATATGCTTTATTTTTTCATTGTTTTGTTGTTTTTAGGTGTTTTATGGAGGCAAAAGCTTTCCAATCATGGGATGAGGTCAATTGAGAATTTTAATATCTATTAAAATAAAAAATATAATAGTATATTATTTATGTTATCAAAATAGGCCCATTTTCAAAGGTAGTCTCAGACAGTCTCAAAATGAGACTAGGTGGTAGGGCCATTTCTTGGTTTGCATACTTCCAAAGGGCATGAAGACCCCAAAATTGACATGGAGGTTGGTTATGGACTAGGGAAATAATAAAAAATAATTTTTAGTTATTTTACATGTTTGGAATAATACTAGAGCATGAAAATATGGTCGTAAGCAAGGAGGCCTAATAGAGGCCAAATTCATGAGAGAGAAAGGTGAGAAAATGAGCTTTCACTCAGAATATGAAGATTACATTTGGTATGAAATTTTAGGTAAATATTGGGTCATATAAAATTAATTTTGGCTCTCATGATCATCCTTATAGATCCTTACATAAGGACATTTGCAAGTTTTTAGGGCTATAAGGAAACTAGGCCTAATGAAGGCTTAATGAGCAAAATAATGTTTTGGGTGTTTTTACAAGAGAAATAGTGTTTTTCAGACATGATAAAATATTTTAACACATTAATTTGTTTTTGAGGATTTTAATGATATTCACTTAAGTTTTGGGCCACTTGGAACAATCTAGGCATGAAGAATGAATAGTTTCAAGGGAATGGCAGGAGAAAGGAGTTTATTAAGGCATGTAAAATGTTAAATGAGTGTTTTTATATCATTTACAGGTGATTTAATGTTTTTAAGGTTAATTTTTCACTCCTTTCATGCAAATAAGGTATGTTTTTAAGGATCTAGTCAAGGTGTCAAACAAGTTTGTAACCCCCATGTCACTTGGAAGGTTGGAGTTGATTCAAGAGTGAGACACATCGTCATGGAGGTATGATAGACTATTTAATAAATCCTATTATTTTTATAAGTATCATGGAAAATTTTCAATCTTCTTCTACCACTTATTTTTCTCTCTTCAAACTTCTCTATAAGGACAACCACTTTTGGCTATGTTTGTAGAATCTACATCTAGTATGGTGAATCCCAGCTTGTTTGAATACTACATTCTAATTTGAATAAATATTTTAAATATATTTTTGAGTTCATAACCTATTTTGTAATTATATGAAGTAGTTCATAGTTTAATCACAAGTGATAATCATTTATCCTTGTGTTCACACTACTCTCTCATGTTTTGTGCAAGTAGTCTGCTCTCTAACATGTCACATAAAGTGTATCTAGTGTCCTTATCTATATCTAAGTGTAAGTAATATAATTACTGTATGAATTCATACCTATTATTAATTTGTCTTGAGAATTGGAATTCATATCACCTTCATGTTTGAAACACTTATGCTAGAGCAATCTAGAGTGTTGAAGCTAGTCTTATGAGTCATCTTTCATAGTGAATGTTTATGGTAGTCTAGTGGAGATAAAATTAGTGTATCACCTTTTTATATTAGGTTAATTTAATTTTATATCTATCTCTTTTCATCCAATAAAGTAATTATTATAGGTGATAAGTTATCAAAGGCAAATCTAGGGAGCTAGCCCTTCAATCTAGAGGTTTACATTTCCTATAGGAAACCCATAGGCCTAGAGGTATTCAAATATTTAACTAAATTTGGAAGAGGCTTGAAATAACTCTCCAAGGGTTTATAATTGATTGAAAAAATTTATGGTGTGCCCGGTTGGACTATTATCCTAAGCACATCTTGATAATGTGAATTCTAGTCTTGATACTATCATAGCTACATAAGTGTGTTCTACTCAACATTTGGAGACTCCACTTAAGGTAATATATTGTTATAGACCAATTTATCTTAATGTTTTTGTTCATGCTTCATGGTCCTTAATATGTCAACTACTGTTAGAGGTAACTATCCTATAAATCCACTCCATCAACCTTAGCCTCCTCTTGAATTTTAATACCCATAGCCTATCTTGACATTAAAAGAGTAAGAAGAATTTTTAAGTCAATAAGATTAAGAGAGTGAAGAAGAATTTGAATGTAACATGGATAGGAAATATTCTTACCAAAAAATCAATAATTAAAATCCCATAAACGTCAATTCTTATGATGATATCCCTCCCAATGCTACCAAATGTGTTCCCACCTTCAATGGCGAATGTCTTGTCACCCCAAGTGAGCATATTAGAGACATATCCAACCTATGAAATTTTCATAATGTCACTAAACTTAACATTGTAGCTAGATTAATTGCCATGTCTCTTAGGGTAAAGACTCTTTATTGGTATAGAACATTGGGAACAAATGCATTACTACTTGGGATGAGTTTGGAGAGTTGTTGACTCAAATATTTGAGGACTAAAATGATCACACATCACTCATACATCAGTTGAATGTCATTAATAGAGGTCCTAAGGAGTATATGCATGATTTAAATGAGATATTTCAAAGAACATGGAATAGGATGCCACCTCCCATCAGACCCCCTATAAGATTTATCCTCCCAACATACCTTAGAGCTATTGGAATTGATATAAATGTCATGTTATAATCCATGGATGGGTACACTTTGCGCGAAGCCTATGACATAGCCATTAGAGATGAGAATGGTTTGATCCAAGCCAATAAAATCCATCCAAAATTATGTATGCCAATATTGTCTAACATGTCTAATCATCCTCTATGTCTTGCTCTAATTACAAGTTCAAAAAAAAAAAAAAAATCTACTCCAAAGAACTTAGATGTCAGTGATTGGGAAGTGATATATAAGCGCCTGAAAGCTCAAGTTAGGAAGCTAAATCAATAATTGGGATCTCATAAAAACCCATACTATTACCCTCCTAAATAGAATATATTTCCACCTCAGTATAATGTTCAAGGGAGAGGAAAATGTCAACCTAATTTAAATATGCCACCCAATGCCTATAACCCTAATTATACTCCCAACATAAGAGCCATGGTTCTAGTCCATAGTAATTTAGTTCAAAGATAAGAATGGAATCCTTAAGGATAGTAAATGAATTCAAATGAGGGTGATGGACAAGCTTTGGTAACTCAAAGAAGGCCTAATCCTCAATTGAAAATAAAATATGAGAGTTTCATGCAATTAGAATTTAATGAAGAGTGTGGCAACCAAAGAGTTAGCCTTGAAAACTTCTAAGTGAGAGATAAAATTATCATAAATTAGATTAATTAAATTTTAAAAAACACAATTTCAAATATAATATCCTTTGGGGATGATAAATATGTTTATATAAGTCCAAATAATCCTCCTCCAAGGAAAAGAGGTGTGAACGTAAATATGACAACCTCTATAATTCCTACACCTCTACAAATTCAAAATTTTGGAAAAGGTGACTCAATATTAATTAACTAAAATTGAAGTAAATTAAATTCCTATAAGGATTCAATAGAAATATACTATTTTTTATTTGAGCATCATTGACTCTTTGAAGAACACTAAAACATCCATTTTTCTTTGGGAAGTACTCTACATGCCCAGTGAAAAGGAATTGTTTCAAGATCAGATGTCGCAAATCCATATCTATCCTCAACCATGAAGACATGGTGGTATGTAAATCCCTAATATATATATATATATATATATATATATATATATATATATATATATATATATATATATATATATATATATATATTGTTTAACCCTCCACCATATTTAAAAATCCCCCACCTTTATACATTACCCTCATTGTGCAAAATAAACTAGTCTATAATTGCATTGTGGATAGTGGGGCAAGTACTTTAGTTATGCCAAAGCTAGTTATAGATAATTTGGGATTTAAATATGATACATATAGCAAGGTAGTGTTGAAAATTGATTAAAATGAATCCAATTCAATTGGTATTATCAAAATTTTGAAGGTTTTCTTGATTGACTATCTAAGGTTTCCAATTTTACAAGACATAGTGGTGGTAGATCTGCCTTGACATTTTGATGTTTATCTATCAAAAGAATTTAGTGAAAAGATAGGAGGATATATTTATATTTATTTTTACCTATTGTCCTCAAAAATAAGGTATGTGGAAAAGGTTACAATTATAACACATCCATTGGCCAAGTTTCACGTTGAACCATATGTGGAAGCTATCTCTAATTTGAATTGTACTATCCATGAAGAATAAGAACATGTCATAGATGATGGAGCATATTACAAAATTGAAGTTATCTCTAAACTCTTCTTGGATGATTATGGTTCTAATAATTATTAATATTATCCATATACTTTAATTGAAGATACAATTCTTGTCACATATATCATCCATGATGAAGGTGATGAACAATTTGAATAGAGAGAGAGAGAGAGAGAGAGAGAGAGAGAGAGAGAGAGAGAGAGAGAGAGAGAGAGAGAGAGAGAGAGAGAGAGAGAGAAGAGAGAGAGAGAGAGAGAGAGAGAGAGAGATGAGAGAGAGAGAGAGAGAGAGAGATTGTTAAGGGTCCAAGTAAGATTTAAGTCCATTGAATTGGTTCTCATATTAGTGTCTTATTATTTATGAAAGATCCTTAAGATTGACACCAAATCACTATAGCCTATACATTCAAGAGGGGTTTGTTCTTGCACTTGGTTATCTAATTAATAAATAAATGTAGAAGAATGATTTTGAGGATAATTTTTAGATTTATTATATCTCATTTTTGTGGTGTTTTCATTAGTCAAATCATAAACATGAAGTAATTTAAATTAAAGGAAGTATGTCTTAATGTATAAGTTGTTCTAGTGGATTCTGCTACAAGTTATTGTTTATTTTTGATGGTACTCATTTTTAGGGGATTCTAGTGATTTTTCATTTATTAGATCTCACTCAATTTCAAGGAATTCATTTGTTCTTGTTTGAGATGTGTCCTTTGTCTATCTTCTTCAAGTGTATGTTCTTAAAGATATTGTCAGTGTTTGAGAAGGTCTACTAGAGTTTGATTCCTAGTTTTGGATCAATTACCAGTAATATAATATAGTGTGAAGTTATTTAGACCATATTTCACAATTAGAAGTGAGTAAAATTATAGACAAGATCCCATATACACACTTTAAAAGAGGGATTCATATTTATCTCCTCCATATACATGTTGTATAGACTATGAAGTTTTATGAAAGTTTAGATCCATGAAAGTAACTTGATACATATACTCACACATTTTCATGGTATTTAATGCCCTACATTCTCCATAAATTTCTTTCCAATTGAATAAATTATCTAATTTTTAATACACAAGCTTCCTACATTACTTGACACAGGCCTATAGTCCATAAAAATACCCTAATGTTGAAGGGTATGACATAATACATATATTAAATCTCTGTAAGGAATTGAAATAGTGATAAGATGTGTGGAATGGTGTAACAAGTTTGAAAATTTCAATCAATCAAAAGATCTTAAGGAAATGGCTATGTGGACCTAAATAGTCCATAGTGGCCTATAGGCCCTAAACCTATAGGTCCATATTTTATACTAAAATCAATGACCAAATCGACAATAAAATAGTCTCAGACATAAGAGATTCAACCTTAGATAGATGAAGACAAGTTATTCTCAGACATAAGAGATTCAAACATAGATAGATGAAGACAAAATATTCTCAGACATAAGAAATACTAGTAATTTGGATAGTCAAGGGAGTCATGATGAAATTGAGTTGACAAACTTCTAAACATCATCTACAAGATTGTGCATAGTACCCTATACAGTGAGAAAGTAGAAAGTGATTTGAAATGCCATAAGATATCTATGATCTCTACATGAAAAGTGATGTTTGATAAAATCATTTTATCGAAATATTCAAGCATCAAATGATAGTGAGAATACTAGTTTATAGATGATATACCTAATGCTCAAAAGACTTTAGAAGCATTTATAGGCCATATGACAACAAGCTGCTAGTTCAAACATATAACAAAGAGGAAAAGGGTATTTAAATATGTTTAGACCCAACTAGGATCTTCAAGTAAGTTAGAAAATCATAGAGAAGATGATTGGTGAGAAGTTAGGCCTGAACCCTCTATCCATAGTTAACAACCCCTAAAGGTAATCTAAAATATTACTTGAGGGATAACTCAATTGCATACCTAGAGAGAATGGTAGTGTGTGTTTGAATGTTGATTTAAACTATGTTATAACTTTAAGTAAATACATGGATAATCATTAGGTACTATTGAAGAGGATCACTGAGGTCAATGGTGAAATTATAATACACAATAATGTAGTCATGATGCCCTCATGGGCACCCATGGGCTACTCTAACTATAGACTAATTGTAGGCTTTAAGAAAGGGAAAATTAGATGTTTGAAAATGATTTGAGATAATAGAAAATCCATCTAGTTTATTGAATTAGTGAAGGGCTATTGGTGTGAATGAGAAGTCTCAAACTCTAAAGAACACAATTGACTGTCCCTAAACACCTATATGTTTGTATAATATGGTGTACAAGTGAGCAATGATAATTGGTTTGAAGTGAAGAGTCAAAGGTTTTGAAACAGTTCTTGAAACTAGTTTTAAACATCTAATAATTATATGAAATATTGAAAGGGATACTGGTGTGGGATAATTGTGAAGATATTAAACATAAGATAATACAGTTAAGACCATCTCAAAGCACTTACAAGCCTATATAGAGGTTGGTCTATATTCAAGTTAATAAATTTTTATAGAGCATGTTTCAAGGGGATATTGAACCTAATAGGAGACTTCAAGAAAGTTCAAAAATCATAAATAGAATTAATTATTTGAATATGGGAATTAGTTTCATGACATACATTCAAGTGGATAAACACGACACCTACAAAATACATCATTGAGATAGGTTAATCCTAAGGCTAAAGTGAGAATAGGGATGCTTGAGATGCTATTAGGTCTACCCCATATACAAAAAATGTCATAATATGTGTTGATACCAAATAGAAACTAAAAGAATATTAATCAAAAATGCGATTCAAAACCTCATACAGAGTCTATCAATACACACACAGTCATGCTATAATTAGTATTGAGAAATTGGTGTTTTAAGGGCTCTAGAAGCATGATTATAATTTGGAAATTGTTATAAAATCTTATCATGAGTGTATTAGGGAATTAATGACCATTCCAAATCAACACAAATAGTGGAGATATTCATTGTTTTATTTTAGAACTTGGCCACTCCTTGGGTAAGGGGCAGTTGAGAGACGTAAGGCTCCACTTGAGTTAAAAGGTACAAATAAAGTTTCCAAACCTCATGAGGAGTCCTATAGGTAGTTAAAAATCATAAAAATGGTTTCAATACACTTTCATGAGGAACCAAACCTTAGGTTCAACCTCAAGTTCCCTTGAGGGATAGCAAAGAGAGAGTAAGATTAAACCTCAAAAGCCATGACTAGTATACCAGATTGATACAAAGGGGTAATAAGCAATTCCAAACCATGTGTAATCATGTAGAGTGATGTTTCATAGGTTTTTAAACCTCTAACAATATTTTTATCAAGTTTTAAGAACCATAACTGAAACTATACCTCTCTATAGCCTTAAGAATGCTAAGTAAGCCACTCATAAAGTGTAATCATATAAAATAGAAAAATTAAATGACTTAGGCATGGTTAATAGCACCCAACCTATAGGTCCTCTTTATTTCTCACCTAACCCTTATTATCTAGACTTAAACTAATTCCTAGTCACCCATACCTTCTTGGACAAGCTTTTTGAGACCTAAACAACCCACTCAAGCCCACATCTATTTGCCAAGGTCTCATCCTTCTAGGACAATAACACCCAATTTGGATAGGAGAACCAAAATTTAAGGGTTTCCTATTTGCAACACTGTTGTATAGGTTCATTATAGTCTCAAATTGTCAAATTTTACCAAATCATTATCTTTTCCCATATCGACCTAAAACAAGCTCATCTAACCCAAGATCATTAGTTTCCTAATAAAAGGCCATTCAATGTCCATTTAGAAGGGTTGACACTTGTTCACAGGAAAGAAGAAATAATACAAGTAAAATCAATAACTCTTCCCTATTCTCTGCATATAGCCTTCTAAGACCAATTAAAGCCTACTCAAGCATTCATACAAGTCTTTAGTTATCTAAAGTACATGCTAGTTTCACATCTACTTGCATACACCACATAATTACACCAAGCACTTCAAATGGGATAACTAAATTAGCTTTATACCTATTCAAAGTATTGGTAGGTAGGAAACGTGCCCACACATGGGGTGTGAAGTGCATCTAACATATCCTTTACACATTAACCCATCCTCTCTTTCCAAAGTTTACTACTCAAGTTTAAGTACTAGGAGATCCTAAGGGTTATGAAGATTGAATTAGACACACAATGAGATATGCATAGATCCAGGCTTCAATATTTCACTACTAGGGTGTCATATTCGTACCAAATAGAATGTAAAAAAATAGACAATCAAGACAATAACACCAAAAGTGGACAATAGTCCTAGAAGTAGACAACAATGCTAGAAAGTGGAGTACAATGCCATGTACTAGGGTGTCCTAAGTTTGGTTCTCCTCTCCAATCAATAAATAGAGTTTTGGGTCCTATTTATGATAGAATGTCATCCCTACATAGAAATTTATAGACTCCACATCACGTGTTTCAACGTAAAATAAGCTAAGTTTGATTTCTTCAAACACTATTTTTTAGAAAAGTTAAAATATATATCTATTTTAATATATTAGTAGGCTAATTTAGACACATTATTTGCTAATTTACATTTCATTAGGCCTTTATTTTCTTATTAATTAAACACCTAATTCCTGAAAAGAATAAAACATTTGTTGAACCTGTTTTACTTTGAATTTTCACACAAAAACCCTAAAACCCTAGGGCTAATTATTTTTGATTTTTTGAAATATTTTCATAAATTTTTCTAAATTTAAAAATAAAAAAACAACTAAAAATAAATTTAAATATCTTTAAAAAATTCATCCAAGCCCTAGTTTGCACAATCTAGGTCTTATTTGCATACGAATGCGTTCAAACCACTAGGAAAAATATATTGATAATTTTAGAAATATTTTCAAATTTTTACTAAATTTTTCAAAAATAAAAAAACAAATTTTTTATAAATTTTTCAAATTATTGTACTAATTTTGAAAAAAAAAATAAACCCCAGTTGCATCAAATACATTATTAATTATTTTCAGTACTCTTTGCATTACTTTCTAAAAATTTAGTTGCATATCTAACTTTGAAAATTAATTTCAAATTCAAAATTTCATAGTATTTTGCATATAATATTTCTAAAAAATCCCTACTAGCTTATTTTTGCTTGTTGAGGTATCAACTTATTTCGAAGTCCTGTATCCTTTTCATGCATATTCTAGTTCCTTGTTTAGATTATATCAACTTAATGTTTTATAATATTATCCAAGTTGTGTTACTTATGACACCTAAATTCCTTAAATCTTTTCATTCATGATGAAGTGGAAGACTTAGTGGCAATCCTTTTGAGTTCACCTAGATTCTTATAACTTGACCATATACCATGGATAAACAACCAATTTAGGTTCTAGTAATACATTATACACATCTAGATTACACCAATTTAAATGAGGATAATTTAGACAAAGATCAATATGAAAATAAAAATGATGATGTACACATCAATGCTCATGCTCCACCACATTGTTCTACTGATCCACTTCTACCCATTGTCGATAATGAAGTCATACACAACAAATATTTAGTTTTATAAAATTTCAAAGAAAAACTTAAGGGATAACCTAAATATCATACACTAATATTATAATCTATCATGGAAATAAAAAAAGATAAGTAATTTGAGTCTTCCAGTCATTCAGAGTAACCACTTTCAAATGACAGTATGGGGGCAACTATGTCTCAACCACCCAACCTTATTTTATGCCATCAGTTATAGCTAGTACATCCCTATCTCCTGATATGGTATCCCTTGTGTAACTGATACAATTACTTAAATATAAGGTGCAACATCTTGAGCAATGTACCACTAGACCTACGTAGGCTTTGTATTCTTTTGTTCTTTTGCATACACCATTGGCATGCCACATTGCTTCTACACCCTTGCCACAAGAATTTTTTCAACCCAAGATTACTCTTTATAATGGCAAGGGTGATCTAGATACACATTTGAGATATTTTCATGTAGTATGTTTGGATTATGTACCCAATGATTGGCTACTTACAAAAGTTTTTCCACAGAGCCTAAAGGATTATGCTTTACAAAGGTTTTATAGTCTACTAAATTAGTTAGCCATGGCATTCAATCCTTTATAAGACATGTTATTATCACATTTTAGTATCAACATTGGTGATAAGTTTTCATATGAATAGATTTCACAATAGTAACAAAGGTCAAATAAGCCCCTCATAGATTATGTTCTCAGATACAAGATTATTTTGGCTAAGTTAACTAGCCCCATGGTTGATCAAGTGCTATAGGACATCTTCAAATAGAGTCTTCTAATAACATTGCATGAATCCATTATGTTCAAAATATTATCTTCCTTCATTTAATTATGTCATACATTTAAGGGAAGCGAAGTCAAGTTAATCTCAATGGGCAAACTTAAGTATTCAAGTAGCCCAGACACAACTAATAAGAGTAATAGCAAAGTCCCATACAAGGTCAAAATTAGTGACAACAAGAATCAAAATCAATTAGAAATCAATGCATCTTCTAAACCACTTCACCATGTGGTTTTATCAGCACCTCTTTGACATACATGTACCAATTTATCAATTTTTCTAGCCAAATTTCTATAATAGTTATTGGAATGTAACACAATCACTCTCCCACATATTTAGGAAGTAGATCCAAAAAAAATTCTAAAATAAGGATATGATCAACATGTATTTTTTTATTTTCATAGGGCACTATACCACACTAAAAATAGATGCATCAATTTACAACATAAGATACAAGATTTGATAGATGATAATCTACTTAATTTAGGCACTTTAGCTGAGCCTCCAAAGATAAAGCCAACATAAGATAAGAATTTGAAAATATTTTTAGATACAATTACAAAAAATTTAAAATAAGAGAAAGATGACACATCAGGTGTTCATCATACATACCATACATATCCTCCATTAGCTACATACCAGGCATCTTCAATTGAGACACATCCTTTGAGGGGTATGATAGGTGTGTATGAGTCTAGAGTTCTAGCTAGGACTTCGATATCCTTTTAAGATAATGAGATTATGGATGATGATATAGGTTAAAATGCATTTTTTATCAGAGCACATACTCATAATCAACCTCTACATAATGTACTCATTGACAATGGTTCTAGTCTTAATATGTGTACCTTCATACTACTACAGTATTAATGTTATTAAAAATAGGATATCACTCTAACTAATATATTTATTAGTGGGTTTAGTGGGCATGTTCAGAGTTCATTGAGTGACATAGCACTTTCATTATAGGTTGGTCCTACACATGTGGCTACACCATTCACTATCATTCCCAACGTAAGAGATTTTGACATACTACATGGTCAACCATTGATTAAAAAACTCAAGGTAGTACCTTATACATTTCATAGATTTATGAAGTTATTTCATGCTAATCAAGTTATTATAGTTGATAGAGTTCCTTATGAGTCACCACTCTCCACTTTAGATCCATCCACCAACTTCTAGTCACTAGATCTAGTTCTTCCCCTAGTTTTAACTTCTCCTCAAGCTTTTGTTGTAGTTACACTTTAGGTTTAGCCATAGTTATAGCATCCATTGCTAGTATAGAGGGTTTAGACACACCCATAGCTTGAAGATTGTAGATGACTTCTAATGACATTATTTACACCTATAGTAGTTGCATTAAGATCTCATACAGCTACACTAAGAGCACCTATTCAATGATTGCCTTCTCTTACTTGTAGATAGGTCCTTCAGAGCCCTATATTTGCATCTAATTCTCATAGAAATAGGGGACCCCACACTCATCATCCTCTTTAGAGATTTTAGAAAATTTAAAATATACACACATTTTAGCTTCATAATCTCAATCATACACTCATGTCTCATGATCATGCACAATTTTGTTATTCTACACAAAACACCAAGATAGGGAGTCTCACCAAAGACTCAGCGATTAGTATTGTTTCTTGTTAGTTATTCCTATAAAAGTTCAAATATATTTTACTAAAATTCAAAAAAAATTCAAAAAAGCCAAAAATAGTTTGATTGTGTGCATCATCCATGCTTTATATCACTACTATCATGCTAAGACTTACATTATTGTTTCATGCTATTGTATGTCAATTTTATATATTACCATACTTTACTTGATCTTCTTTGAGTGTGTGCAGTGACATCCAACTACTTTATTATTTCATTCTACCTATAGAGGGGGCATTCCTACTTCTACATTCAAGGCATACATTATTATACACACCCATTGGGGGCATATTCTACATAACTACACCATCCAGGTTATGACATTCCTATACCACACAATTTGAGTTATCGTGATGATGTAAATTAATTTATAGCTTATATATAATATCATATCAACATGTAAATATTAACTAACACTTGTGTATCTCTTAGCATATACCTAGTTTTATACTATACATGTTTTGCATACTTTCGTTTTTTGATTTTATTTGTTAGATATGTTTGTATCTTTCAGTTTTGACTTTTTATTTTATTCCTCCCTAAGCATAGCCTATCTGATTACATTTCTAGTTCTTTTTTATCTTTTATTTGTGCCTTAATACATCTTCTAATGTCATTTTATTCTATTCATATGTGTGCCTTAGGACATATTCCAATGTATTTTGTTTGTACACTTTACTATGCTTTTGGCCCTTATGGTAACTTTCCTTCTTCCACTTGTATGTGTATGTGGCATTTGAACATGCCTTCCATGCTTGTATTCTAATTTGAGTGACATGTGCCCATGTCCCTTATTTGTGTGGCCCTTTGCCCACCCTTGTTTGATTCTTGCTTCCTACTTTGTATACTTGTTGCTTGATTGCTTCTCAAATTTGTGTAATGTTATGACCCATATCATGCATTTTATTTTCTTTCTTGGATGCCATGATGGAAATCGTGCTCCATCCCTCCAACTAACAACTAACAATTAACATTTCTAGTTTTAGTTTAGTACTTTATGCATGCTTTCATATTGTTATATATATCTAGACATACCCATAATGATCTAATAATCTATCAATTCAAGAATTGATATATCTTGAAATATCTTGTCAAATATTCAATGCTATATCTTGTATCTATACAACTTAACACACTTGTAGGACTCTTTTCTTATCAGGGTAGTCATTATAGGTTCATCATGCCTACCCTTAAAATAGGGGGCATCATATAGGGGCTTTGTCATAGAGATAAGACCTCCTAGAAATCAAAATAAAAACATTTAGAATAGTCAGAACAAAATCCATAGGTCAAACTAGTCAAATCAGAGTACAAAAATAGGAATAGTCTCAGATCAGTAGTCAATTTTCACACTAGACAATAGTGCCAAAAATGGAAAGTAAAACTAGAAATGGATAGTAGCACCAAAAATGGATATGTGTCCATAGTCTAGCACTCCTATCTAGGTAGAAAAACATTCAAGGTTTCTTAAAATAGGCAAAAATTTGAGTTCAAGGATAGTTTTTGCACTTTTAGATCCTTTAGATTTAAAAGTTTCAGCACAATTTTCTCATATACAGGGGGTTATCATGCATCACATGATGGTTCTCATTTTCAATTCAGATTGGGTAGTTACAATAACTTCCAAATCAGAATCCATGTTCCAAACATTAGTGATTGGGGGAAATTTTCATGACACATTGATCTTATTTTATTTCTAAGTTTAGTTTACTCCAAGCATTCTCAATAGTTGCATGCCTTACTCCATCTATAGGTGGTTGGGATCATAGTTAAGTTAGATATTTATACAAGTTTAACTTTCTAAGTACCCAAGTTCCTAAGTTGGCTTTCATATAAGCCTAATACATTAGTTTCAGAGTGGCTTTCATATATGATTAATCTTTATCTTTTGAAATGGCCAAGAGTGGCCTAGTTTTCATAACACATTCAATTATCCATGCTAAAGTGTGATATTTCTAGCATATTCATGGGCTCTATGAGCCATCTCATATGACATCTATTCTATACTAGTATCACTATAAACCTTCACTTTATGGGAAAATGATGGAGCCAAAGGTTGAGCCTTTGTATTCATGAGCCACCTATTAAGAGGGAATGGACATATCATCTAGACATTGATTATCACATGCATGATTCAATGAATTCACTTAGTTGGTGATGATGGAGCCAAATGAATAGCCTTTGCATTCTTGAGCCACATTTTGGGGAGTTGAGCACTCAGATCCATTCATGATATTACTCTTGATTCAACACATACTCAATAGGATCTATGATCACAATAGGTTTTGTATTGGTTTACATACTCGATGAGGTATATTCATTCCTCTCTCTTCCTTTACTCAGCTTTTATACATTCTTATTTTAGATATATCATATCTAGTAAGAAATGATATACTTCATTTTTTATTTACATATTCACACATCACAACTTGCTCTCTATATACACATCCAACATCACATAGCTTCATGACATTTTCCCTTACAGGTAAGTTCAGGTATGCTTTGTATTTTCCCTTTGTCCTAGTTTTCACTTTGATGCATCACTAGAATAAAGGGGGGGAATGTAATAACATAAAATGCAAAATTGGATGGATTAGGCATGGCGAATAACACCCAACCTATAGTTTCTCTTTCTTTCTCACTCAACCCTCTTGACTAGACTTCCACTAATTCCTAGTCACCCGTAGCTTCCCAGACTTAGATTTTTGAGACCCAAGAATCCATCTTGGACCTAGATCCATCCCCCTAAGTCTCATACTCCTAGTAAAATATTGATTAACTTTGATATGAGTGGTAGAATTCAAATGTGTCATGTTTTCAGTGTTGTTGTCCATGCTCACTTTAGCCTCAAATGGTCATATTTTATTAAATCCTTATCTTTTCCCCTGTCAGCCTAATACAAGCTCATCTAACCCATGATCATTATTTTCCCTATAAAATTATATTTAATGTATATTAATAAGGGTTGGCACTCATTCATGGGAAAGAAACAAGAAAACAATCAAGTACAATCAAGCACTTTCCCCTATTCACTGCATATAGCTTTCCAAAACCAATTAAAGCCTATTCAAACATTCATACTAGTCTCTAGTCATCCAAAGTACATTATAGTTTCACATCTAGTTTTATACATCACACAATTGAACCAAGCACTTCAAATGGGAGAACTAAATTAGCTTGATCCCTCTTCAAAGTATTGGTATGTAGGAAGCGTGCACACACATGAGGTGTGAAGTGTATCCAACGTATCCTTTACACACTAAACCCTCCTCTCTTTCAAAATTTTACTACTCAAGTTAAAGTACCAAGATATCCTAAGGGTTTTTATTATTGAATCAAACACACAATGAACTTTGCATATATCTAGGCTTCAATATTTCATTGCTAGGGTGTCAGAGGCCTACCAAGTAGAACCCAAAAAAACTAAACCACCAAGACATCAGTGCCAAAACTAGACAACAATGCTAAAGTGGAAAGCACTACCAAAAAGTGGAATACAAGGATAATTAGCAAGGTGGCCTAAGTTTGGCACTCCTGTGCAATCTAGAAACATAGGTCTAGGTCTTATTGACGATAGTCTGCCATCCCTGCACAATAATTTATAGACCTTGCACCATCTATTTTAGCCTAGAATAAGCTAAATCTGATTTCTTCACACTTCTTAATATTTTTTTATAAAATATAAAATACATATCTATTCACACAAATCAATAGGATAATTGAGACACATTAATTATTGATTTACATTTACTTAGACCTTTATTTGCTTAGGAATTAAACCCCTAATTCCCAAAAAGAATAAAACATTTAGTAACTTTAGATGCTCATATAAAAAATTTCATGGGATTATAAGACATTTTATATAGTTTATTGGATCTATAAATAACATTTTCCAAGTGTAAGGAGATTATTTAATGATATTTTCTTTATGAACAATTGTTAAGACCGCAAAGAGGTCTTAAACCTCTCTTAAACATTGATAGTGACCATTAAAGGAGAAAAGGACTAAAACTAAAATATAATGACATTATATTATACTAAAACCTCTTTGGTATTGTATAGGATTACAACAAGGTTACTCACATGTACTTCTATGTTGATGTCACTTGTATGAATTTCTACATATGCTTTATTTTTACATGTTTTTAGTGTTTTTTAGGTTTTATGAAAAGGGGAAAGATTCAAAATCATGGGATGATGCAATTTGGGACTTTAAATATCTATAAAATGAAATAATGTTCATATGAGATTTTGTATGTGATCAAACTAAGCCCATTTTCCAAGGTAGTCTTGAACAAACTCAAAATGAGACTAGGTGGTAAGGCCATTTCTTGGTTTGCATACTTCAACAAGGTTTTAGGACCCCAAAATTGAAATGGAGGTTCGTTATATCATATAAAAAGTTAATAAAATGATTTTGTGTTATTTAAAATATGTTTCATAAGTTTAGATGAAGAAAATAAGGTCCTAAGCAAGGAGGCCTAATTCAAGAGAGAGAAAGGCAAAAAAATTACCTTCCACTCAGAATATAAATATTAAATTTTTGTATTAACTTGCAAGGAATTAATAGGTCATAAAATATACCATTTTTTCTCAATATAATCCATAAAAATCCATTCACAAAGAGGTTTACATGTTTTTAGGGCTACAAGGAAACTAGGCCTAGTGAAGGCTTCATTAGCTAAACAAGTTTTTATGAGTTTTTACAAGAACCCAAATGATGTGTTTAAGAAATGATAACATATTTGAATAAAATTAATATATTTTGGATGATTTTAATAATATTCACTTTAATTTTATTCCACTTGAACCAATCTAAGTATGAGGAACGAAGAGTTTTAAGGCACCTATGCACTTGAATGATGGAATGACATGCGAACAGAATTTATTAAGGCATGTCATATGTTAAATGAATTTTTTAGATTATTTAAAGGTGAATACATGGATTTAAGGTCCACTTTTCACTCATTTTATACAAATAAGGGCAGGTTCTAAGGATCTAGTCAAGGTATCAAGCAAGTTTGTAATCCCCATGCCACTTGGAAGGTTGGAACTACTTCAGGAGTGTGACATATGGATTTGGAGGTATGGTGGAATATATAATAATTAAATTTATTTTTTTAACCATCATAGACTCTTGGAAATCTTCTTATACCACACCTCTCTCTCTCTTTCATACTTCTCTATAAGAGTAGTCATTTTTGGCTAGGTTTGTAGAATCCACATCTAGTATGCAAATCCCTGATGATTGAATACTATATTTTCCTTTGAATAAATGTTTCAAATGTAGTTTTTAGTTAATAAATTAATTTATAAGTTTTTGAAGTAGTGCATAGCTAAATGATAAGCGATAATCATCTATCTTTGTGTTCACTTTACTCTCTCATGTTTTGTGCAAGTAAGATGCTCTTTAATAGGTCATATAAAGTGTAACTAGTGTCATTGTCTACATATAAGTGTAGGGAAAGTTATAATAATAAATTATTCATATTTTTTTTTAAATTTTATTCAAGTGTATAAGGCTAAAAATAAGAGGTGTACAAGTAGGAACCAACACTAAACTGTCACCATTGCTAGAGACTAAATTAAATTCCTGGTCACTTGTGTTTCTAGGGACTCTTGAAGAGACCTATTATAATTTTTCAATTTATATACCTAACTTTGTGATATTATGACTATATTTGGTTTGTCAATATTTCACACTCAACTGCTACCATTGCCAGGGATTAAATTTAAGTCCTAATCGCTTGTGTGGCTAGGGACTCTTTTAGAGAACTATAAGTATTTCATGTTATGAATTAATCTATTTTTATGTACTAAATTTGGACTATCTTGGCCATAAAAACCATATCAATCTACTAGATATGTGCCAAGAATTGAAAATTTTGATAATTTGACTTCTATTATGTTTATTGCAAAGAGTTGTTAAAATTGCATGTTGGAAGGTGTTTTTTTTCCCTTTTGAACATAATTCTAGAAATTTTAATATATTTGCCTTATATCTCATCATTACATTAGTTTGTTAAATTTTATATTATAAAAAAAAATTATTTTAGTGGTGACTCCAATTTTATCATCTATTTTCAAGGAAGATTAGTGCCTATTTTGAATATCTTCATTTTAGCCTTGAGTGTTCTTTCTTGCTTGTAAAGATAGAAGGATTGAGATCATCATTCAAAGGTGACTCATCAAAAAAACTTTTATAACCCTTATGTTTGCATCAAAGAAGAGGGAGATAGGTTTAGAGGCCTATTGAAGGGCAAAATTCAATGGCTAAGGACTCTCTATACTACCAAGATTATGATAATCTTAAATTTTTTGTTGAACTTCCCGTTGTTGAAGGCTTTCATTTCTATCTCAATCACTCTAAAAATTATATTCCTATTTATTATTTGTTTCCTTATCAACGAGATGAATCCCCTCCTAAGTTTGATCTTACAAGTCCACATCATTCACCCCCTCACATCCCTTTGCCTTTTGTTCCTGAACCTCCAATGGAACCAGTCATGAGGAATAGGGACCAACATGAGAATGAAAATCTTGAATTATGTATTCCTAGGTTTATACCTTTAAATTTTGGTGACATGGAAGGTTATCTAAATGAGGTCCCAAATGAAGTAAGGAACCGCCTTCCAAAATTTCAAGGGAGCAATGTAGCGAGTGGTGAGCATAACTTAAGGTATTTTAAAAATATCATTGAAGATTCACAAGAGTGGTTCAATTTCATTCCCCATGGATACATTGATTCATGGGAATAAATGAAAAATGTTTTTAAAATATAGTATGGTGATATAATTGATCCAAGGTTTCATTTGGCTGAGTTTGAAATCATAAAAAAGAACCCTAGTGAGTGTGTGCAAGACTTAAATACAAGTTTCAACAAAACTATAATGAAACTACCCAAAAACATAAGGCTTAGTGATACAACATGATTGATAAATTATTGTGATCCCTTTGATAAGAAGCCAACATAATACTTGTGGGACAAGGTTCCCATGAACTTATGGTTGACATTTAATATTGCCATCCAAATTGAGAATAGCATAAAGTGTATGGGAAATCCCTTAAACAAGTGGCCTGATGTAAAGTTGGTTAATCCAAAAAAAAATGTAGTTTTCTAAGACAACCAACCTTGAGGTGATGGTTTAGAATTTATCGTCTATTGTTAAATAAATGTCATATAAGTTGGCTAGAGCTGAAAAGGGGATCCTTCATGTCTACCAGTTAAGAGAGGGATCAAAATCTAAATCAAACATAATGAAGGTCTACTTTCCACAATAAATATAATGATACAAAGAAGCAGCTTGCACATAATGAAAGAATGGATAAAAATTAGAATAGAGGAGTTGGAAGGGAAGTTATTAATTTATTAAATGGAAAAGTAAATAGTATAAATTAATATTTTGAAATTTATTGATGTGACAGGTGCTTCCTTACCCATCCCCTATGTGATAATGTTGAAGTGATTGAGGAAGATGTAGATGAACCTGATTATGCATCATCTGATAATGAGAGTTTGATGTTCAACTTTCAAAGTCCCCAAAGTAAAATGTCTACTTACACAAAATTACTGAGCGATATTACTATTGATCAATTTTGGAGTGAATTGCATAAGGTATGTGTCCCAACTTAAAAATTTGTCTATGATATTAATATGGCACAAGCATATGAATTACCTAATCATAATTTCAAGTTTTTAAGATTATTAATGATAAAAAAATATGATGGGGAAATTCTAGTAATTGCACATAGGTAACTACTAATTGATGTAGTAGTTTCTCAAGAGAAGGAATACTAATTGAGAAGCAAGTATCGAAGTTTTTCTCCTCAAGATTCTACCCTTGCAAATCCAAAGGTAGGGGAAGCATGTAAAAAATCTAATAAATCTACAATAGTTTCAAATTTATCAAAACTAGCACCTATTCCCCAAGTTACTGAACAAAGAGGTCTTGAAGCTAATAAGAGAATGATCTTGGTACATATCATTCCTAAGGGTATTAATGATGTTAGGAATAATCTAACCTTGAAGACTATTGTTTAGAATACTTATTTTCCCTAGCCTATTCCACTTTAGAAACTAAGTGATTACATCCAATCTGAAGGTTTTGTCACCCTTATACCTAATATGCCTCTTCTTTAGTATAGTGTGTGTGATATAGCCCAAGTTTTTACCCAACTTAAGATCACCCTTCCACTTGTTGAATTATTGTGAATAACTGACAATAGGAAGAGTGTATTTGAATATTTATAATTTATTGAGAAATAAATTTCAAATGAAAATTATTTACCCCAAACACCCCCAAAAGAAGTTGAAAAATTAGAATAGGTTGTTGAACCAGCTCCAGAGGTGTATTTGGGGACTATATTAGTAGAATGTCAGCTGAAAGTGGATCCATTTTATACAACCCTCTTTCGATGAATGGTCTGATTTTCCACAATTACATTTGATTTTAGAGATTCTTAAAATGTGATGCCCCTGGGTATCCTAAATGGTGTTGGAATGATTACACCATCTTTTATCAGATGTTATGTCATGGATTTTTGAGAGGTGCTAGTTGTTAGATAGGTTGAATGGTTAGTATTACAATTGGTAGTGCATCTAGGTAATTATTTAAATATAGATGTGGTAGTTATGGAAGACCAATCTAAATGGGGGATGTTTCTATCACGTAATTGGGATTCTAGAATGGATGAGAGTATACAAATGGACTTGTCTTATTCCAAAATTTCATTGGAGGGTAAGATGGTCAATGTTCATAGGGAGTCATAGATGTTGCATATAATTGAAGATCCAAAACATTCCCTAAATGAAGTGCTAAACATAGATGTGGAATTTGGTCACTTCATTGGGAACATTGATTCTGATGAACAACCAAATATTCTTGATGTTGAACCTAATGGTGAAGGTGCAGTTATCCTTTATGCCCCCAAGGATGAATATTTTAAGTTATTTTCCAAGTTACCTTTTTAGTGAGTTAATGACATTGATGAATTTTATATGATCTTACTTAGTACTCATTTAATTGTAATTGAGAAACAAGTTTACTTACAATTGTTAAAAATGTACCAATACCATTTGGCTTGGTCTTATCTAGATTTGAGAATATATATTAGGGATTTATTTCAACTTGTCATACTATTATAGCGTACCAAAAGTACTTTAACATATGTACAAATATTGCTTTACTTCATCTTGGCCACCAAGTTAATGAGATTAAGGGATGAAAAAATCATAGAGCCACCAGTTAATAGCACACATTTGAAACATTTCCTCAACTGAGCCTGTAACTCTGTACATAATTGTATACTGTATAATTTTATCATCTTTTTATTTTATTGTTGCATAACCCCTTTTATTTGGGCCTTGTTTATATAGTTCCTTTCATGTTTTTCATTGTGTGTTAATTTTTAGATCTACCTAATCTATTTTTATCAGTCTACCTCATATTGTTGAGTTTCAATGAGTGTTATGAAATTGTAAAATATTGACTCCATGGTCAATGGATTGGCACTTGGACTTGTGTCCTAGAGTTTTTTACACACCCACAAGGGGTTTACATTCTTGGGTGAGAGCCGATGCTGGTACTCAAAATAACACCATGTATTTATGCCATTTCTAGACCAAATGGAATGGAAAATTCAAGCAGGTGATGTGATATGCAAGCATAAGACCATATAGAACATGAGATTCCCACACAATAAGAATTGCCACATGGATTTGGATAAGTGTGGAAGGAATTATAGCATTGACTGTAGAATTAACCATATTAGGAAATTACAAAATACACCCAATAGTTTCAATGAATGTTTAAGGCTAAGAAATAATTATAAATTGGGGTTGAGAAGTCTGTCAGGGATTTCCGTGGTGGAAAACACACAACCCATGTTATAGAGAAATCACTTGGATGAATTAAAAAAGGTCTTAAGTTTTGCTAGGTATCATGACATGCAAGTCCTTATGCCTACATGGATAGTTTATAACATATTTAATGTCATGCCACATGGATGAAAGACATAGAATAAAACAAAGTTTGAAGTTTTACTTTTCTAGAGAAATGTGTGGGATCTTGGTGGAAATAACACTATTGAATGTAGTTTGAAAGGGTTATAAATTTTAAATGATTTCATACAATTCAACTAGAGTTATGGACATCAAATTATAATTACAAAATAATATGATGAAGTATGTGGGAATGGAAAGCACAAAGGCACATCACAGAAACGGGAGGTTGAAGTGTAATTAGTGCTTAAACAAATTACAAATTATAATTTTTTTCTCCATTTTTGGAACACACGAGGTATAAAAGAGAATACGAGGAAATGTTGAAAAGGTTAAAAGGAATGATTATCTAGCTGATAGAGGTAAAAATCATGAAAAATAAAGAATATCCTTTGGTATTGTTGTTTTCTCTACAAAACTACTATTCAAGATAATTGTTTTGTAGAAGGTGTATGAGCCATTTATCAATTTGCAATTACAAATTTTGTCACTATACTATTATTAATTGAAGAATTAATTAGAAGGGTCAAATAGGGTATGCATAGAGTAATCATAGTGTGAAGGCTTTGGAGTTTTTCCAATAAATGCAACTTACCAAAATTGAGCCAAATTTAGAGATATTTTAATTTACTTTACTAGCGTATGATAACTTGGTAGCTATGAAATAAGGCAATAAATCTTATGATTATAAAATTAGAAATGAAATTGTGTTTAAAATCATTGAAAAAGGTACCCTTATGGATGTGTATGCCAAATTTGAGAGTAGATTTGATCCATTAAATGAACTATAAAAAAATTATGCATTGGAGGTCGAGCTTGAGCTTGCTATGGTGGATTTCCCTTACCCATTTACATTTTAAATGTCAACATAAATATTTACTAGGATGCAATATTATTATCATCATTATAATAATGAATACATTGAAAAAATAGTGAGAAGCATTTTGAGGACTAAGGGGATATGGTTAGAGACATCTAACAGTTGTAGAATCCTGGTATAGTATAAAAAATGTAAATGACCCAACTACAAGATTTTGGGAAATAGAAGATAATAAACAACTAGTTTCCCACTCAATGGTGATGGAAATTAAAAGCAAATGAACTCTATTAATATAGGAATAAAATATGAATGCAAAAGTTATCTTCCGTATTGATGGGTCAAATACAATATTATTACATTGGTATAGTTTGTTATAATAAGATCCTTGGAAGAATGAATATATATATAAAATGATTTTGGCCTCTATGCTTTAAATGGTATTGACATTTTTTGAGTGCATGATTTTGAGCTTGAGGAAAGTGATGTGAATGTAGATTGACATCCATAAGTGATAAAGGAAAATGAATGTGAAAATATACCTTTTGCAATGAACCCTATTTTAAATCCATCCAAAGGGGGAAACCTTTCCCCAAGTTTCTCAAGTTCCTTGGTTCTATGTGGAACCCTCTTTCATTGGTTGTAGAGATAGTTTTAATAATTGTTATAGCCTCTGACACTAGAGTACACATGTTATTTATCCATGTTGCTCATTTAGTTTATTCCATTAATAATGTTAGGTAGTTCTAGATGGTTCTTATGGTAATTTAAAACTTATGTATTTATTTCTTTGCAGTTGGAATTTTATTTGATATAATTATGATTTATCCCATTCAACATAGGAAACATAGGGATGGGATAAAAAATATTCTAGTTCTCTTCAATGGTGGTATTCCTATTGTCATGCCTACTGTGCTTTCTATGACAATGGATATTGGCTTTCACTACATCTCTTAATAGGGTTTAATTACAAACTATAGATAGACTAGTTATTAAAGTAAGTAATGGTTATAAGGAAAGGGTTAATTTCTAGAAAAGTTTTCTATAGGGTACTTTTCTAAACTAGGTTGAGATAGAGTAAAAAAGTCAACATGCAATCAAAGGAACAAATGTAACTTTTAATGCCAAATGCAATTTTTCATTTTTGACAAATTGTGAACTATATGAAGGACCCCCATAGTCCCTAGGAAACTTTAGTGGGAAGATCAACATGAAAAATACAAGTCTCCAAAATGAAATTTGAAAATTGGAGTCAACTCTCCTAATCCCTCCGATAAAAATAGGTGAGATAAAAGTCAACTCATGGAGCTTAAGAGAGAATTAGAAAGAAATTCAATTTTACACTTGTAAAAATTGTAAATTACACTTGGATCTCCTATTTCTACCTATTAACGTTAGTCAACATGAGGTCTCTGTGCAAATGGAATGATGCCATTTGTAATTTTGGAAATTTGCAAATTTTTAATAGCAATTGGAATTCCCATTTCCCTAAAGGATGCTTTTCAGGGAAACATGAACCCCAAATGCAATTTTCAATTTTACAAAATTAAAAATTACATTTAGTGTTCTAAATTCCCTAAAAGGAGTTTTTGAGGGGAATGGGAACCGCAGATGCAATTTGCTATTTTGAAAAATTGTAAATTGTAGTTAGAGTTCTAGATTCCCTAAAAGGAACTAGAACTATGAATTACAATCCTACAATTTATAATTCTACAATTTGCAAAGGAATTACAAGAGTAAATTATAAATTACAAAAGTGACTCAAATTTCCCCAAAAAGCTAAAATGTGGAAATTAATGCATTTATGCATTAAAAAAAGTTGATTTAACCATAAAAGAAAAAATTGAAAAAAGGCAAAAGTGCAAAATGTAAAGTGTTGAAAAACAAGTTGGAGCCAAAAATTAAAAACATGAATTGACCTAAGTTTTTGTATTTTCATTTGTTTTATTTGTTCAAACACCTTGATAGAAGAATATTGAAGATCTATAAATCAAAGGTGGGCCACTCTAAAGATCTCTCAAGTAGCCATGGGTTACGTGTAATCAAATGCCATCGTTGTATATCCAAGTTATTCTATGGCATGCATGTGAAGAAGGCTAACTATCTAAGAAGGTTCTATCTATATAAATGGGTGGTCAAGGGGTATCTCCAGATAATTTCACAAAAGAAGAATGGTTTATTTGGTCTCCACAATGAATATTCTCTTTTAAACTCATGTAAAAGGCATCTCCAGCCATGAAATCAAAGTTTTTGTTGTAAATCTTCATCATTCTTTGTAGTGACAATTAAAGCAATGATTTTTAGTGCAAATGGGTGAAGATTATGAGCATGACAAAAGGCATATTCCATCAAGAAACATCTTGGCATAAGTTGGAGGGTTGTTCTGTAATTTTGAAAAATGAAATCCCCACTCCCACATTTGAATGTGGTTTAAAATGTATAAATAGGGGGCTTCTCCTCTATTCTAGGTTGTTATTGGTATTTGTTTTTCTCTCCAAGTATAGGCTCTTCCAGATTTTGGGATCAACTGATATGTATAGACATTATCTCCCTTGAAAATATGGTTGCATTTGTAAAACCATTATCGAGCTTTGAGAGCATCTAAAATGTCTCCCTTGTCCAACATGGAGAAATCTCACCATGCTTGTCCCCATGGCAACATTTACAAAAAATGATGTATGTAAAGTTTATTTGTAAAATGAATGAGAATACTTGTGTTCTTTGATACTTCCTATTGATGAAGTACAATAATATGTTTTTCAAATGTTACTAATTAGATATTTAGGTTTATTATCATTTTGCACATAGATCTAAGTTATAAACCCTTTCTATAGTTTATCCTAAAAATGTGCCATTGAATAACTTTTAGAGCACCAAGACTTTATGGATTCAATAGGAAAAAGTATTTGATATTATAGTTTTAGTGTATGTTCTAGGGTTTTAGGGATCATCTTGGTGTTTTTATTGTATTGGCACCCATAGATGCAAGGCACTCTTGATAGTTCCCATTAGATTGTAAATCATTTTTTGTGCATCTTTACAATAAGTGATGTCATGTATGTTGAAATAAAACCTATTATTGGAAAACCACTAGCACACCACCCTCTTTTTATAACTAGCAAACTATCCTACCCTATTCTACCCTGGAAATAATACATCTTTTTGCATATCATAAGTGTTATTTTCCTTGTAAATGCATAG
Organism: Torreya grandis; assembly: GCA_037957365.1. Taxonomy (NCBI): domain Eukaryota; kingdom Viridiplantae; phylum Streptophyta; class Pinopsida; order Cupressales; family Taxaceae; genus Torreya; species Torreya grandis. The sequence goes on from JARHVA010004967.1 coordinate 939,078, forward strand.
AATATTACCTATATAACATGTACTTGCATATTGTGCTTTAAATACCTAGCACTAAAATTTTCCATTTGATCCTTATTGTTTAAAATTATTTAGAATGGAATTTTTAGTCATATACCCATCAATATTTAGTAGCTTGTGTTTGACCTAGTGCATTTGTGCATTATGTGTAACAAACCTTCCTAGGTGGAGTGTACAACATTGGTCATGCCCTAGTTAAATTTGTTTTTTCCCCCAATAATCTCCATGTAAATTGAATAATGTAATCCCTCCATGTGAGCAAGATACCCCTTAGGTCTTCTCACCTTGGTTCATGTAGAGCCAGAAGTAGTTGGGAGCTGACAATACCCTTTATCACTGCCTCTCAATCATTTTATGCATGTAGTCCAGTCTTGATGTGAAACCCTTGCCTAGTTATAAGGACATATCAGTGGATTGTTCACCTTTTTTTCCATTTTCTTCAAGTGTGAAAGTCTAGATGTAAGAGGTGTACAACTAGGAACCAATAGGTTGTATCACGTAGTGTATATAAATAATGTCATTATAGATAGTGGATATTTTAATCATTTATAATATAAATATTTTGGATTAATAATTATTTATTTTATCTATGACATCATATTCTTTATTTACATCGGCGTTTACATTAGGTGTTAGAGGAATTTTAGAAGGCATATGTGTGTTACCTCTACATTTCACTAAAAATATTGTGTATCCTACCTCTTTGTGTTATGACAACAATTAATTTTATATTTAATATAATCATAGGTGAGATTATGGGAGGGATTATATCTATCATAAGGTGTTGAGGGAGGATAAACTAAAGGATTGATACATGCCCTTCCCACTCAAGTAGTAACTAGAAGCATCTCAAATTCAATATTCATGCAATATGTGATACTAAGAAGAGACAAAATTTACCCATG
>JARHVA010004967.1:945000-967500 GCA_037957365.1 Torreya grandis
TCTAATCATAAATATAATTGTGATTCTATAAAATTATTTCACATCAATTTATGTATTTATTCTTAAAAACTTGTATTAGATATTTAGGTTGTATTTGTTAAAGTATTGAATCACAAAAAAGGTTATTAGTTGAAGCGAGAGCTATCATTGATGGTTAGAGATGAAATGTTGAAAATTTCAATGGATAGAACTTTGTTATATGGAAGATTCCAATAGAGGTTTACCTCTATCAAAAGGACATCCATTCTTCATGGGAGGAAAAGTAAAGCAACCAGTGAGTATGATAGATGAGACTTAGGAGTTAATTGATAAAAAAATACTTGGGGCCATTATGTTATGCCTTGTATCTTTGATAATGTTTAATATATTGTAGGAGAATACTACAAAAGGTCTCAAAAATTCATTATGGAAGTTATATGAGAAACCCTCTACTAATAATAAAATATTTTTAATGGAAAAGGTATTTAATATAGAGATGTCTAAAAATGGTTCAACTATTGATGATTTGAATGAGTTTAATATGGTTTAAGTATGTTGAATTGATTTTGATGATGAATTTAGGGATTTGTTATTTTATGTTAATTATTAGAGAGTTGGAATAGCCTGGTAATGGCTATGAACAACTCAATCTCTAATAATGCCAAGTTAAAGTTTGAAGATGTCATAAGAGTAATCCTTAATGAGAAAATACAATGGAAAAGCTCTTGGGAGACTTTTACTTTAGGTGATGCTTTGGTAGTGGAGAGTAGAGGGAAACAAAATTTTAGAGGAAAAAGAAAGTGTAGAAAGTCAAATGGTCATAGAATGTCAAAATCAAGTGGCAAGATGGTATGCTAGCACTATGGAAAGACTGAACATGCAAAGAAAGATTGTTTGTCTTTTTAGAACAAGAAAAATATTCAGGAAGACACCAAGGAAGTGAATGTGGTAATAGATAATGTTTGTCAAGATGCATTAATTATTTTTAGTGACAATATTGTTGAGTCTTGAGTTTTAGATTCAAGGGCTTCTTTTCATGCTACACCATATAGGCATTATAAGTGGATTTTGGACATGTTTACTTTGGCGATGATGAGCCTTTCATCATAGTAGGAAAATGAGGTGTTCAGATCAAGATGTAGAATGGGAACAATTGGCTATTGAAGGATGTCAAGCATATGCCTAAGTTGAGATAACATTTGTTATTTGTAGCAAAAATAGGTAGTGAAGGTTATATGGTGACATTTATAGTAGATTATTGAAAGGTGACTAAGGGTGATCTTGTGGTAGCATGAGGTAAGAAGGTTAGTACCTTATATTTATCAAGTAGTATTGATTATTGTAATTTAGTTGCTGGAAATATGGATACAACTTTGGGACATAATACGATTGATCACATGAGCCAAAATGGTATGCAAATTTTTAAGGATTAGTGGCCTGGATTTAAAGGATCTTATTTAGATTACTATGAAGACTGTGTGCATGGAAAATAGAAAAGGGTAATTTTTTTCATGGTTGGACCTATGAGGAAGGTGAATAAGTTAGATCTAGTTCATTCAGATGTATGGTGGTTGGGTCAGGAATATTGTAGTGGTGGGTCATTTTATTATGTCACTTTTATTAATGATGTAACTAGGAATGTTTAGGTGTATGGCATTAGGAGAAAATATGATGTGATTGATATGTTTATAATATGAAAATCATTGATTAAGAATGAAACAGGTCTCAAGTTAAAATGTCATAGGTCAGATAATGGCAAGGAATATTACATCAATATATTTTTTGAATACTTTCCAAGGAATGGAATTCCTAGATAGAAAATGGTTGTAATAAATCCATAGTAGAATAGAGTATCATAAAGGATGAATATGACTATCGTAGAGTGTCTTAAGAGATTGAGGTTGCATATAGGACTACCTCTTCAATTTTGGATAGAAGTAGTAAACACGGCTATATATGAGATGAATAGAAGTCCTTCAGCTACTTTGGACAAAGGCATACCTTAGAAATCTTGTTCTGGTAAGAAGGTTGATTATTCATTTCTTATAATATTTGGTTTTGAATCCTTCATTCATACTGATAAAGATGACATGACCAATTTAGATGCTACATCTAAAAAATGAACCTTTATTGGCTATGGTGAGGATGACTTTAGTTTCTAAATTTGGAGCCTTAAGGAAAAGAAAATATTTAGGTCGAAGGATGTTATATTTAATGAAAAATTTAGGTATAAATTGTAGTTCTAGGATCAAAAAGAGGATTATAGAGAAGAGTACATAATATTGGAGGAAATTGTGGATGATAAAGTGTGTAGACAATCAGCTTAGGGACCTACTCCCTAGGAACCCTAAAATCCAATGGTGAGAAGGTCTTCTAGGGTAAAAAGAAAACCTAATTTTTTTCTCCATCTCTTAATTATTTGTTACTCACTGATAATGAAGAGTTAGTTTAATTCAAAGAAGTAATGTAGGTAGATGTCAGGAAGAAGTGGGAGTAAACTATGGATGAGGAACATCAGTCTCTCATGGAAAATCAGACTTAATATTTGGTAAACCCACTTGAAGAAAAGAGAGTATTGTATAACAAGTATGTGTATAGATTTAAAAAGGATGATGGAGGTGAAAAAAGGTACAAGGCCCAATTTATTGTAAATAGGTTTGCACAGAAGAAGGGAATCGATTTTGATGAGGTTTTTTTCCCATGATAAAGATGACTTATATTAAAACTGTTCTTCAGATAATCACAATGGAAGACATGTATTTAGAGCAGATGTATGTGAAGACTATGTTCCTTCATGGTGATTTAGAGGAGGAATTACTTACAGAGCAACCACAGGGATATGAGTTCATAGGGAAGAAGACTATGGTGTGAAGATTAAAGAAGAACTTATATGGCCTAAGACAAGCTCCATGATAGTGGCACATGAAATTTGATAATTTTATGATGAAGTATAGATAATATATGTTTCATTTAGACCATTGTATATATATATATATATATATATATATATATATATATATATATATATATATAATTTTGACGTTGGTGATTACATTATCCTTTGTCTATATGTGGATGACATGTTGGTTGTAGGTAAGAATATGTAGGAAATAAAGGTATTGAAGGAAAAAATTAGTAATTTATTTTCTATGAAGGATTTAGAAACATCAAAATAAATTCTTGGTATAAGAATAAATTGAGATATGAAGAAACAAAAGATATAATTTATTCTAGGTAGAGTACATCAAAAAGGTCTTGGAGAAGTTTAGTATGTAGGATGCTAAACTGATTCATACTCCTTTGGCAGGTCATTTCAAGTGATCAAAGGAGTATTATCTAAAGATAAAGGAAGAGAGGGTCTAGATGTCAAATTTACCTTAATCATCATCTTTTGGAAGCTTGATGTATTCCATGGTGTGTACTAGGCCAGATATTGCCCATATAGTGGGAGCAGTAAGTAGGTACATGAGTATTCCAAATAGAGAACACTAGAAGATAGTGAAGAGGATCCTTCAGTATTTATGAGGGACCATGGGGAAAATTTTAAGCTATGGTGTATTGAACATCACTTTATATGGTTATGTATATTTGGACATGGATAGAGATTTATACAATAGGAGTATAATAGGATATCTATTTACTATAGCTGACATAGTGGTGAGCTAAATTTCATGACTATAGAAAGTTATGGCTTTGTCAACCATAGAAGTTGACTATGTTACTACTACAGAGGAAAGTAAATAGATGATTTTTTTACAGTAGTTGATTGAAGAGTTGGGGCATATGCAGGAGAAAGGGAAGCTATATAGTGATAGTCAGAGTGCTATACATCAAATAAAGAACTCCGCTTTCCACTCTAGGATGAAGCATATGTAGTTTAGGTAAATTTTCATTCAGACAACTTTAGAGGAAGAGAAGTTGAAGATATAGAAAAATCATACCAGTTAGAATCCTGCAAACATGATGACTAAGGTGATCACAATGGACAAAGTGAAGCTATGTTCAATTTTGGTTGGCCTTCATAGTTTATAATGAAGGGTTGAGAAGCATGTTCAGAGGAAATTAGTCTCCAAGTGGAAGATTATTCTGTTGTAGAGACTATTTTTAAATTACAGTGTATTTTCAAATATTCTATATTTTAAATGTACTATACACTCTATATGTATTCTCATCAGGGTTCATTTTAAATTTTTTGGACTCCGTTTAATGGGAAACTATATTAGGTTAACTTTACCCATGGTTTTGCTACCCATTTTTTTGTAATACTTTTTTGTTGATATATTATGTATGGATAGATATTTTTTAAGTAATACATCAGGAGAACAAGGATTAGAGAAGGAAGAATAGAGTGTGTGAATTCATGTCCAAGTTTAAGAGGTATTTTTTAGCATAGATCCAAACAATATTTATGTATTAAAATTATGAACACATATTTCAGAGTGATTGTACTATGATGGCTTGTAATAAAATTTGAACAAGTGTTTCTAGGTGGATGTAGCACACATTGGGTGAACCACGTTAAATTTGGTCTTCTTAATGTGCATGTTTATTTATGTTATTTATAAATCTCTAATCATATATATGATTGTGATGCTCTGAAGTTATTATGCATCAATTTCTGTATTTAAAATAAACTAAAACTTTGATATATTGATTTGATAACACAAACTATGTTATATAGAATATCAAAATGAATTTGTTATAAACAACTGATTATAACTACTTGTAACTACCTGTACATGGCCTTTTGCCAACGTATACAACTACAAAATAATGTAATAAAATATTAATTATGCCAACATTCCCCCCTTTATTACATTTTTTTTACAAATGTACTCCCAAAATATATCAAATTTCACCTTGTCAAGAAACTTGGTGAGTATATCTACTATGTATGAATATGTCAAGGAGTACTAGAGTTGAATGTGGTGGTTCAAGACTTTTTGTATGATGTAATGACATTAAACCTCAATACGTTTGGTTTATTCATGAAATACTACATTTTCACAAGCTTCAACAAACCTTGATTATTTCAAAATAGAATTGGTGGATGATCTTCATGAATCTCCATATCAGACAAAATGTGATGTATCCATATAGATTCACACATAACTCCTCCTACGGTGTGATACTCTGCTTCCATGGATGAGAGAGAAACTACTGATTGATTTATACTGATCCACAAAATGGGTCTAGATCCAAGATGAAAAATGTATCCTAAATTAGATTTTCTATCATAAATAGATGTATCATAGTCTAAGTTAGTGTATCCATACAATAAAAATTAACTATTCTTCTTGTATTCTAGACCATACTCAACTATACCTTCAACATATCTCTACACGGGTTTTGCTAAAATCCAGTGACATTTCTTCACCTCCTGCATAAATCTAGAATGATAGCTCACAACAAAACATATATCTGGTCTAGTGTAGGTCAAGTAGAAGAGACTCCTAATGAGTTTTCTATAGAGAGTTACATCCACTTGAGGGGAATTCTGGAATTGAGAGAGTTGTAAGACATTAACCATTGGTGTTGAAAGAGGTTTACAATCTAACATTCTATACTTTTCTAGGAGTGTCTTGGTATATTTCATCTAGGAGATAAAGATTTGATTCTATTTCCGCCACATCTTCAAGCTAAGACAATAGTGTAGTAACCCCAAATCAGTCATATCAAAGGATTTATTTAGGTCATTCTTTACTACATCAAAAAGACCATCTAAACCACTAGTGATCACAAGATCATCCACATACAAGACAAGAATGACAATATATATACCAACCTTCTTGATATACAAATTGGAATCAGAGGGGCTACGAATGAATCCATGTTATAATATGTGATTATATATTTTTATGTACCATGCCCAAGGTGCTTGTTTAAGTCCATAAAGTGACTTAACTAAATGACATACCTTTTGTGGATGTTTTTCATTGATGAAACCTTCTAGTTGGGTCATGTATACTTATTATTTCAGACCACCATTAAGGAAACCACTCTTTATGTCCACTTACTAAAGTTTCCATCCATACTTTGTTGCTAGTGCACAAACAATTTTGATGGTCTTAATCTTCATAGTGGGTATAAAGGTCTCCTCATAATCAATACCCTCTTGCTAAGCATAAACCTTTGAAATAAGTCTTGTTTTATGTTTGTTGATGGATCCATCTTCCTTGTATATTATTTTTACAATCCATTTACAACCAGTGGATTTTTTCCCTAAATGTATATCAACAAGTTCCCACATCCCATTTTTGATGAGGGTATCATATTTATCATCCATAGCTTTCTTACACTGAGGTTGACTTAAGGAATCTCAAACTGTCTCTAGTTCAGTGATGTCAACCACTGAACTCATGATTGCAATATTGAATTCATGTCTCACCTATCTTCTTGTTTGAACTTTTGATGAAGTGTCTAGAGGAGACATCGGGTGCGAGTCCTAGATTATGGAATCCAGCCATTTAGGATGTCAATGAGACTACTAGTTTTTATGAAGTACTACCTTGTAGACTACCATGATCAACAAACAATTCTCCTTCTTGTAGCTCTCCTTCTTCATGCTCATCATCTAATTGTAGGAAAAGTCTATGAGAGGTGGCTTGGTCTGTCTCCTATGATAATGAGTCAAATGATGATTCGTCACATACCACATCATGACTTTCATAAATATTATTTATCTTAGGATCCATGAGATGGTAGGATTTGGAGGTAGTGCTATACCCCAAGAAAATACATGGGAGGGTCTTTGGTTCGATCTTCTTGCTCTTTTTATTTGGGACATGTAGATAAGAAGTAAAACCAAATACTCTAAGATTAGAAATTGATGATTTAAGACCACTCCATACCTCTTTCACTATCTTGTCTAGTAAGATATCTGAAGACGGGTTTTGCTGAAATCCAGTGACATTTCTTCACCTCCTGCATAAATCTAGAATGATAGCTCACAACAAAACATATATCTGGTCTAGTGTAGGTCAAGTAGAAGAGACTCCTAATGAGTTTTCTATAGAGATTTACATCCACTTGAGGGGAATCCTAGAGTCAAGAGATTTTTAAGACATTCTCCATTGGTGTTGAAAAAGGTTTACAATCTGACATTCTATACTTTTCTAGGAGTGCCTTGGTATATTTACTCTAGGAGATAAAGATTTGATTCTATTTCTACCACATCTTCAAGCTAAGACAATAGTCTAGTAACCCCAAATCAGTCATATCAAAGGATTTATTTAGGTCATTCTTTACTACATCAACAAGACCATCTAAACTACTAATGATCACAAGATCATCCACATACAAGACAAGAATGACAATATCTATACCAACCTTCTTGATATACAAGTTGGAATCAGAGGGGCTACAAATGAATCCATGTTGTCATATGTGATTATTTATTTTTATGTACCATCCCCAAGGTGGTTGTTTAAGTCCATAAAGTGACTTAACTAAATGCCATACCTTTTGTGGATGTTTTTCATCGATAAAACCTTCTGCTTTGGTCATATATACTTATTATTTCAGACCAGCATTAAGGAAATCACTCTTGATGTCCACTTACTAAATTTTCCATCGATACTGTGTTGCTAGTGCACAAACAATTCTGATGATCTTAATCTTCAAAGTGGGCATAAAGGTCTCCTCATAATCAATACCCTCTTGCTAAGCATAAACCTTTGAAATAAGTCTTGTTTTATGTTTATCGATGGATCCATCTTCCTTGTATATTATTTTTAAAATCCATTTACAACCAATGGATTTATTCCCTAAAGGTATATCAACAAGTTCCCACATCCCATTTTTGATGAGGGTATCATATTTATCATCCATAGCTTTCTTACACTGAGGTTGACCTAAGGCATCTCAAACTGTCTCTAGTTCAGTGCTATCAACCACTGAACTCATGATTGCTATATTAAATTCATGTCTCACCTATCTTCTTGTTTGAACTTTTGATGAAGTGTCTAAAGGAGAGATCAGGTGTGAGTCCTAGATTGTGGATTCCAACCATTTAGGATGTCAATGAGACTACTAGTTTTTATGAAGTAATACCTTGTAGACTACCATGATCAACAAACAATTCTCCTTCTTGTAGCTCTCCTTCTTCATGCTCATCACCTAATTGTGGGAAAAGTCTATGAGAGGTGGCTTGGTCTATCTCCTATGCTAATGAGTCAAATGATGATTCGTCACATACCACATCATGACTTTCATAGATATTATTTATCTTAGGATCAATGAGATGGAATGATTTGGAGGTGGTGCTATACCCCAAGAAAATACATGGGATGGTCTTTGGTTCAATCTTCTTGATCTTTTTATTTGGGACATGCAAATAAGAAGTAAAACCAAATACTCTAAGATTAGAAATTGATGATTTAAGACCACTGCATACTTCTTTCACTATCTTTTCTAGTAAGATATTTATTGGTTCTCTATTTAGAAGATAGACAACCATATGTATTAATTTTACCTTGAATTATGCCATCAACATTGTAGTAGATACAATACAATAAGCGATCTCCATGACTGAGTGTTTACATCATTATGATATTCCATTCTACTGAGGCATATAGGGAGCAGTCAGGTGCTACTTGGTGCCATGTTGCTTTAGGAATACCAAGAATTCTTTTGATGTGAATTCCCCCCCCCCCTCTCAATCTAAGTGGAGGAGTTGAAGTCACTTCTCAGATTATGTAATAACACGTTGATGGAAGGCCTTGAAATGTGTAAGGGCTTCACTCTTATTTTTGATAAAGAACACCTAAGTCTTGCAAGAAAACTCATCAAAAAACAACTAAGAGTACCTAAATCCTTGAGGAGATGCTAACATGAGTCTACAAAGATCAGTATGTACCATAGCAAGTCATTACTTAGCATGAAGGAACTTTTTTTGAATGGATCCCAATGTTGTTTGCCCACAAGACAACCAAGGCATATTGACAACGAATGAGAAAGCTGAGGACTTCAATGTACCATTTCCTTAGAACAGAGATAGAAGAGGGAACAAACAGATAGATGCCCATAGTGGTAGTGCTAAAGTGGATTCTGCTATAGAGGTATGAGTACAACTTCACTAGTTGAAACTGCATCTAAGGCAAATAATCGATCCTTCAAGAAGGCTTTACCAAGAAACTAACCTTCTCAAGAAATGAGACATGATTTGATGCCTTCCTAGACTAGAAACTCTACTTTTATCTTATGATTCAATAGTTGATTGCTAGATAAGAGATTTGTTATCAAACCACGGACATAGAGTACCTTTTTGAGAACACATCTTGTCCTAAGAAGAATGGTGACACATCCAATTCCTTCTGTAATGTACTCTTTATCATCAACAATTCAAACTTGATCTCCACTTGGGGGAATTGTTAGTGAATCAAAGAGCTCCTTACATCTAGTCATGTGCTTTCTATCACCAAAGTCTATTAAACACAATTTGCTCACTACTGTCAAGGTTTGGGAGACTAGTACAAGATCATCATGGGCTCCATATGTTGCTTCTTCTACTGCTTCATCATCAGATGCATTCCCTACTTGCTTTTGTGTTGCTACATACCCTTTTGCTTCTGTTGTCAAGGATGTCTTTTCGATTTATTTGAATCCTCTTTATTGGAAGAGCCCTCTTGATTGGATTGGCCTTGAGCCAAGACATTATAGCAAAAATGATCAGTACCATGTATGTGGGTTTTACAAATATAACACCACGACTTTGGCTTCTCAGTCATTGTTGTTTTTTATATTGTTATGGCTACTTCTAAGGTCCCTTCTTGAATTTTGGATGCCGTTACTTAGAGATGAGGGCTTTGTCCTCAAATTCTTCATGCATACACTGAATTGCTTCCTCTTATTGCTTCCTTTGAAAGGCACTACTTGCTTGGTAATGCTAAGTGTCATAACTAATGTGCAAAACTAAGATGGGAGAGCTCTCAGCATGATCAGAACCAACATCTTATCCTTGATCTTTTCTCCAGGCACATAAAGTTATTCTTGTACTTCTGTAACTCGATGTAGGAACTCCTCAACCTTTTCACTTGAATTCTATTGAGTGTATGAAGCAATTGCAGATGCAGGATTCTGGTTTAGATCTTCACCTCATAATTATGGAAAAAATGACTCATACCTCTTTTGATGTCTATGCATCAGGAACATGTAGTTGAACTTCATCAGTAATATTGAGAGCTATCATCATGAGAACTTTCATGTCTGACTTATTGAACTTCTTTTGCTCATCAAGTCCAGTAGGATGGGTGACTGTTCTAGTGACGATGCCCCATAATTCTTCAAATTGAAGAATCATCCACATCTTCATCTTCCAGGTGGCAAAATTTGGCCCTTTCAAGAGTTGGGCATCTAATAGTAACAACGTGGGTATAAACATTTTTGTGTGTTTCCTTAATTTACTTTTGCAAGAAAATACAAGCCTGAAAAAGAATTTATTGCTTCAAAGTTTCAAAATTTCTATATAACGTAATGCATGTACCTTGCAAGAATACTGCCTTCTTCACAGGATTCTAACTTTGGCTGCATGTGAGCTGGTTTCAATGGTCAAGACTTCGACTCTTTGTGTGACTCTCCTCCCAGATCTTCACTCTATCTTGGCTTGATCTGAGTGATTTCAACTTGTGGGTGGCTCTTTCAGCTTTACTACAGGTCGCTTATCTCCAGGAGGTAGACAACGATCTTCCTTCACTGTTATCTCTTTGCTGTCTACTTCTACGTCACACTTGCACAAGATGCACTGTATGCTAATTCGTTTCTCGCTGATGATAGCTTCTCACTCTATAGCATGCTTTTGCTACACGTTCTCCTCTCCTAGGCTTCACTTTCTTTCCAGACTTCACCGATTAGGATTGTCTTCTCTGCTATGTTGGACTTTCACTTCTGCTGCGCATGTCTCAAGCTTCCACCATACTGCTCCGTCCTAGGCTTGCATCTATTTTTGATCGATAGGATCTGATGCCAGAGTGAAGAATAAACCAAAAATTTGATATATTGCTTTGATAACAGAAACTGCGTTTATACAATATCAAACTGAATCAGTTACAAACAACTAATTATAACTACCTGCAGCTACCTCTACGTGGCTTTTTGCCAATGTATACAACTGCAACTGCAAAAAAAGGTAATATAATATTAATTATGCCAACAATTCCTAAAAACAAAAAAATACCTAACTAAGATAGATTCAAACCATTATACCGAATATAACTTACCAAAATCTTTAAATAACATACAATTTAATACAAAAATAATTTATTATACCATATAAATAAATTATAACAAATCTACACAACCAAGTAAGATTCAAGATTACCATACTAAATATAATTTAATGAAAAAAGACAAACAAAATATACTTTAATACAAAACATTTTATTATATTATATAAATAAACAATAACAAATACATAAAATTAGAAAGAATAGTAATAAATAAATTTTTATATAAATAATCGTTACCACCTACATTAAATTTATTTTGAAAAACACGGGCTAGGAATAAGGTAAGAAACTATCTACTCAAATTAATTAAACTTGCACTAAATTCATTATGAAATGCATGCGCTATGAGGAAGATAAAGAAACTATCAACTCAAGTCAAGGCTTTGCATTAAATTGAAGCTCTTAAAATTTAATCTCACATTAATATTTAGAAACATAACATATTTTTTTAATTTACATAACTTAAAGTCCAAGTAAATCAATATGAATCAAATATGAACCCAAATTCCCATTAAAATTAATTAATTAAAAAAATCCCAACAAACAAAAAGAATATTTACATGTTTAGCCATCTTCATTACTTTAGGGTTATGAATACCATCAATAAAACTTATGTATACAGATTATAATTATAATATGTAATAAATTAGTTCATCTAATCCTATTTTATAAGGTGTTGTTTTGTACCTATAGGAACATTTATTATTAATGTTGTATTGAATGTCTAAGAAAACTCTAATATTGGTTTTGGTTTTATTATAAATAATAAATTTTATTTAATATTACTTAAATTTTTAATTAATATTTATATGAGTAAAATTATTTTTTTAAATATTTAGTTTGTTTTAAAAATTTAAAAGTAAAAAAATATAAAAAAAGAATAACATTTTTATTTTTAAATTTTGATATTATATTTTATGTAATCATTGAAATATTTCAAGAATAAGATGTTAAACTTAACATCTATATAATGTTTTTAAAATAATTTGTTTTAATGAAAAATGTTTTTGTCTACATAATGTTTTCTGTTGAGTTGTGGAGCTAAAAGTTTCACTAATATGCTGACATAGTAACCCGCATCGATCACACAGCAACCAACATCGGTTAAGGGTCAATCGACATCGGTCATCTTTGGTCAAAACCAACTGACATGGTTAGGGGTCGGTCGGCATCGGTCATCTTCAGACCGACACTGACTTCTGTGTGTTTCCAGGCGTTTCTAGAAGTGCTATTTTTAGACAAACAGTTAGTTTGCATGTAAAGACTAAAATTAGTCTTGAGTCTATTTTTTTAATTATTGTTTGCTTCTAATTCTATTTAAGAGACCCATGGGGCAGTATTGTAATTGAAGGGAGAACAATTCAGTAATTGAGTTGGTTGTAATTGATTGAGAAAGAGAGAGAACACTTAAAGGAGAATTAATGTACATCTGAGAGGTGTGAGGAGAGAGAGATTTCTTCATTATATTTCCTTCTAGAAGAGTTTAATACAGTTTGGTTGTTTCTCGTATCTCCTATTGTTTATTATTTTTGATTTCTAGTTACTTATTACTTCTGGTTTCAATTCCATTTTTAGTTGCTTATACAAAAGTAATCAATTGTACTCTAAGGTCCTGATAGTTGTATCAGAGTGTGTTAGTGTTTGTTGATTACAGAATTCACTCACAAGGGTTTATGATTGAGTTGGAGTAAAGCAATGGCAGAAGAAAGTAAACTAAGAATGGATAAATTCAATGGCTAGAATTATCAATTAAGGAGGATGCAGATTGAAGATTATCTATATCAAAAAGATCTGTATTTACCATTGGGTGGGTTTTCAAGTAAGCCCACAGATATGCAAGATGAAGAATGAAATGTTCTTAATCAAAAGGCTCTTAGATCTATAAGGTTGAGCCTGGCATCTTCTATGATTTTCAACTTATCACAGGCAAAGACAACGGTAGAGTTAATGGATACTTTGGCAAATTTATATAAAAAACCCTCAGCTTCGAATAAGGTTTATCTTATAAAGCAATTATTTAATTTGCAAATGTAGGAAGGTGGATATGTATCTAGTCATCTTAATGATTTCCATACAATTGTAAATGAGTTAAATTCAATCAAAATAGTTTTTATGATGAAATTAAGGCTCTTTTAATCTTATGTTCTTTACGTGAAAGTTGGCATAGTTTGGTAATGGCAGTTAGTAATACTGCATCTGCTTCAAATATCTTGAAAGTTGATGATGTTGTTAGTGTAATCTTGAATGAAGAAATTTACAAGAAAAGCACAAGGAAAACATCAGGTAATGCTTTAAGTGTTGAAAGTAGGGGAAGGCAAAGAGAGAAGGGTAGGCAAGGGAAATTAAGGTCAAAGATGGGAAGTAGATCCAAATCTAGAAATAGAAGAATAACCTACTGAAATTGTGGAAAGAAAGGGCATGCAAAGAAACATTATTGGTTGAAGGATAACAAAGAAAATCAGCATCAAGGTAATAAAGAAGTAAAAGTTACAGGTATTATTGCACAAGATGCTCTTATACTTTCTTTGGATAATAAATTAGAATCATGGGTTTTAGGTTCTGGTGCCTCTTTCCATGCAACCCCAAATAGAAAATTTTTCAATGATTATGTCCATGAAGATTTTGAAAAAGTTTATTTAGAGGATGATGAGCCTTCTCAAATTGTTGGCAAAGGAAAAGTGTAGTTAAAATTGCAGAATGGCAACACATGGGTGTTGAAGGATGTCATGCATGTACCCATCCTGAAGAGGAATTTGATTTATGCAGGAAAGTTGGGTGATGATGGTTGCAAAATAACTCTCATAGCTAAATCTTAGAAAGTTTTCAAGGGTGCACTTATATTAGCAAGAGGTAAAAGAGTAGGTACACTTTATCTATCTACTTGTATTACTGACTGTTCTCCTTCTATTTTATCTACTTCAGATGTAGATGTAATGTTGTGGCACTGTAGGCTTGGTCACATGAGTGAGAAGGGAATGAATGTTCTTAAGTCAAAAGGTAAGCTTTTAGATTTGAAAAGCATAGATCTAGATTTCTATGAGCATTGTATTTCTGGAAAATAGAAGAAAGTGAGGTTTCGCCAAACTAGGTCAACAAAGAAGAAGCACAAGTTGGAGCTTGTTCACACAGATATGTGGAGACCAACTCAGGTAGCTTCTATTGGAGGATCATAGTATTATGTTTCTTTCATTGATGATGCTACAAGAAAGGTATGGATTTATTGCATAAAGAAGAAATTTGATGTTTTTGACACATTTAAGAAATAGAAAGATTTGGTTGAGAATGAAATAGGTTTGAGATTGAAGTACCTTAGATCTAACAATTGTGGTGAGTACTACAACAATAAATTCAATAGTTACTATTTTATGAGTGGAATACGTAGGTAAAGGACGGTTCCAAGGACACCTCAGCAAAATGGAGTTGTTGAAAGGATGAATAAAACAATAATGGAGCATGCACAAAGTATGAGGTTGCATGCTAGTTTGCCCTTATAGTTTTGGGTAGAAGCTGCAGATACTGTGGTTTACCTGATTAATAGAAGCCCTGTTACTGCACTAGATGGTGGAATTCTAGAAGAGGCTTGGACAAGTAAAAACGTAGATATTTCATTTCTCAGAGTTTTTGGTTCTGAAGCTTTTGTGCACATTAATAAAGAAAATAAAAACAAGCTAGATTCTAAATCTCTGCGGTGCACTTTTATTGGTTATGGTTTTAGAGATTTCGTATTCCAATTGTGGAATTTAGAAACTAACAAAATTATTAGAAGCTATGACATAGTTTTCAATGAGAAGGTGATGTACAGTGATCAACTTAAGAGGCTGAATAATTCTGAGCAAGGCAATCTTGATTTGGAAGAGGTTATGATCCAAAATGAGCTCGCGGATAAAAATTATCAATCACAAAAAAATACAGAGACAAACATCAGTCAGGTGGAAATTAGCGTCGATCAAGAAGAGTCTACATCGATCGAGTGTAGACCGACATCGATCAGAGATGACTGAGATCGGTCACTATCAGTAGAAAATGTGGGCAGACAGCAAGCTGTACATGAGTCTCAAATGCCCATAAGGAGGTCTAAAAGGGTAAGTAAACCTCTAATTAATTATTCCCCTTCTTTATACTACTTGTTGCTCACTGATGGTGGAGAACCAGAAAGTTTTGATGAGGCAATGCGGGTAGAATCCAGGAAATAGTGGGAGAATGGAATGAATGAAGAAATTAATTCCTTGCAAGAGAACCATACATGATATTTGGTTGAGTTGCTAGCCAGAAAGAAAGCACTAAAAAATAAATGGGTATAAAGGTTAAAGAAAGGAGAGAATGGACAAATGTTGTTACTATATGTAGATGATATGCTTGTTGCAGGTTCACACATGTAGGAAATTACTGAGCTTAAGGTAAAATTAGCTCAAACATTTGGCATGAAGGATTTAGGAGCAATAAATAAAATCCTTGGCATGAGTATTAAGAGAGACAGAAAAAATCACAGTTTGATTTTGTCTCAAGAGGATTATGTGAATAAGGTGTTGGAGAGGTTCAATATACAGAATGCAAAATTGGTAAGCACACCTATGGAAAGACACTTCAAGTTGAGCAAAGAACATTATCTTAAATCACATGATGAGGTTGAGTACATGATTAGAGTTCTATATGCTTCAATAGTTGGGAGCTTGATGTATGCAATGGTATGTACTAGACCAAATATTGCCCAACCAGTAGGAGTTGTCAGAAATTTATGGCCAATCCAGGAAAAGAACACTAGAAAGCAGTTCAGTGGATTCTCAGATATCTTAGAGGGACTAGTAGCAGGCATTTATGCTATAGAGGGTCAAACACTTCTCTACATGGTTATGTAGATTCGGATATGGCAGGTGACTTAGATGGTAGGAGAAGCACCACAGGATATGTGTTCACTATTGGTGGAATGATGGTTATCTAGATTTCAAAGTTGCAGGAGGTTGATGCCTTATCTTCTACAGAGGCAGAATACATTGTAGTCATAGAGGCTAGCAAGGAAATGACTTGGATGACTCGGTTCATGGAAGAGTTGGGAAATGAGCAAGAGAGTTGGAGATTGTACAGTGATAGTCAAAGTATAATTCATTTGAAAAAGAATTCAGCCTTTCATTCAAGAACCAAACATATATAGCTTAGGTACCACTTCATTAGATAGGTATTGGAGGATGGATAGTTGAAGCTAAAAAAGATCCATACGGATAAGAACCCTACTGATATGTTAACAAAGCCGATAACAAAGGAGAAGTTGAATCTTCATTCAACTTTTGTTGGTCTTCAAGATTGAACTTGAAGAGGGAGAAACAAGCCAGAGATGTTTAAAGGATGTTGATGTATAGGTACAGGTGTAGCTGTTTATCTCCAAGTGGGAGATTGTTGAGTTGTGGAGCTAAAAGCTTCACTAATGAGCTGACACAGTAATCGACATCGATCACATAGCAACTGACATTGGCTAGGGGTCGACCGGCATCGGTCATCTTCGGTCAAAACCAACTGACATTGGTTAAGGGTCGGCGGACATCGGTCATCTTCAAACCGACACTGACTTTTGTGCGTTTTTAGGTGTTTTCAGAAGTGCTATTTTTAAACGAACAGTCAGTTTGCATGTAAAGACTAAAATTAGTCTTGAGTCTATTTTTCTAATTATTGTTTGCTTCCAATTCTATTTAAGAGACCCATGGGGCAGTATTGTAATTGAAGGGGGAACAATTTAGTAATTGAGTTGGTTGTAATTGATTGAGAGAGAGAGAGAACTCTTGAAGGAGAATTACTGTAGATCTGAGAGGTGTGAGGAGAGAGAGATTTCTTCATTGTATTTCCTTCTGGAAGAGTTTAATACATATTGGTTGTTTCTCGTATCTCCTATTATTTGTTGTTTTTGATTTCTAGTTACTTATTACTTCTAGTTTCAATTTCGTGTTTAGTTGCTTATACAAAAGTAATCAATTGTATTCTAAGATCTTGACATTTTCTATGTTTTGGTTGTTCAATGATTCCCATTTTAAAATTTATTGCATAACTCTAATTTTAATGTTCATTACATAGTTCTCATTTTAATGCTCATTAATAAATAATCAATAGTTTTGAAAATAACTATTTAAATAATTGACAAAATTAAAATAGACAAAATGATATTTAAAATGTATATTAATTTTAAAAGTTTGATTTACAAATTTTAAAATATTATCACCTAATATTTAAATTCAATTCCAAAACAAATTTATATATAAAAACTATATTCTACACACATAAATAAAATCTGAGAAATATAATCACTTGTATTTTCTTAAATTGATAATATACCCTTCAAATCTAAATTACAAACTATATTTAAAAAACAACCACGAACCATTACTATGTTAATAGAATATTAATTAAACTCCTAACAAGTTAAAATATAATACTTATAAACTTATTAAACAATCTACGTTTTATATAAGAATAATTTCTTACAGCGGTGTCATAAATAAGCGATTCGTGAATGTAGATGTTTTTTAACCTATTGATTTGAGATCACGATAGTTATTTTTAAACTATGAGGTGAAATGATAAGCTTTATAAATAAAGGATGAACGTTTTGAAACATACTACACGTTTTGATATTTCCCACATTAATCGGGTGTTTTCCATGGTCAATTCATGGTTTGCAAAATCACAAGAGATCCTCTTATCTTCACGTTGGCCCCATCCAAAACATGGAACCTACCTAATCATAAAAGATTACGATGTTTTTTGAAAATGAAAAAAATGATATTTTTGAATTAATCAATCGCACGGGGAGGATGTTTTGAAGCATAATATACGTTTCTAACATGTTTAATTAAATTAGATATTTTTTATATTAATTTTTTTTAAATGAGTATTTATATAGCTAGTAAAATCATAAGAGATTCTTTTCATATTGGTAAAATATGGGAGTATGTTTTGAAGTAACATATTATCAATATATTTAATTAAATTAAATATTTTTATGTTAATTATTTATTTTCATAGATATGTATATAATTAATAAGATTTTTTTTACATTAATAAAATATGGGGAAGATGTTTTGAAACATAATACACCTCTTCAATATATTTAATTTAGATTCTTGGGATATTTATATAACTAACAAAATCATAAAAAATTCTTTTTACATTAACAAAACATGGAGAAGATGTTTTGGAACGTGGTACACCTCTCCAACATATTTAATCGAACTAGATATTTTAGACATTTATATAACTAACAAAATCATGAAAGATTCTCTGTACATTAACAAAATATGAGAAAAATGCTTTAAAATGTAATACAGCTATCCAACATAATTTATCCAACATATTTAATTAAACTAGATACTTCCCACCTTAATCATTTATTTTTAATAAGCATTTACAAAACTAACAAAATCATTAAAAAAAATCCCTTTACATTGGCGTTTGCCATAAAAGACGGCATAAAAAATCGCGATGTTTTTTTTAAAACAAATGGATTTTGATGTTTCTGAAAAAAATAGTTGAATCTCAATGGAAGCCTCAAATATAACATACAAAAGGTAGTGGATGAAAAAGCGAACAGTTATTCACATTAAAAAGTAAATGAGGCCTATTGGGTAAAGCCCACAAATCACAATTTCCCTCAAACTGGAATCTTCAACAGTCGAACGTTTTCACACGTGCTCGGGTCACCTTTCCGTGAGTGTAATGGCTTATAATTCTCACAATTTTATATATACAACCATTGCAACCTTTTTTTAATTTCATTTTTTGTGTCACATTTTTTAAATTTTTTCAATTTCTACGGTTTTTAAATTTCTTACTACATAAGTTTTTATCACTGATAAACATCATCTTCTAACATAATTCCGAGTGTACTTGTTTTGGTGTTTCACTAAACGAAGTAACAGTGAAACTATTATCAATGTTTCAATTTCAATACCGCCTTGGTAGACTCGGAAATATCACGAGAGTTTGTATACGGCTGTTACACTGTAATCCTTGGGATAAAAATTATGTATATAATGTCCCAATTTTGACATAAATCTGTTGGAGATTGGAGTTAATTTCTCCACTCCTCATGCATGAAGCAGTTAACAATTAGTTAGAGATTAGTTAGTTAACAAACAGTTAGTTAAATTGTTAGAGAAGTAGCAATTTCAGTTTGCATGTAAAGACTAAAATTAGTCTTCCTTATTATTTTTCTAATTAATGTTTGCTCTCAAATCTATTTAATAGACCCATGGGGCAGTATTGTAATTGAGCAAGATAAGCAAGATTATTAAAAATCTTGTTCCATGATTGCTGTAGCAATATATGTGTGTGTTCTATTTTCTATTTTTATATGTTTTGTTTTGCTAACAAATTGGTATCAGAGCACAGGGTGTGGCAAAAGCCCCTGGTTAGAAGAAATCGTAGAAGACGAGAGCTCACGGGTGTGTTCACCGTACGGATATATTTTTGACACAGCAGTCAGAATTTGAAGCCCCTGGTTGGAAGCTCAGCCGCAATCAACCCCGGCGAAGCCAAGCACAGTCAGGACGCAGCAGTCCAAAACAGAATTGCGCTTAAGGGTTTTTTTTAAGAGCACAGGCAGACCATTGTGTTTATTTAAAGCGCAGGCAGACCGTAGGAAAGGAGAAGCAGCAGCAGCTGCTGAGTGTGCTCTGTTTATTGTATATTCAACTAAAATCGTTTATCAGTGTTTTTTCGCTTTAGGGACAATACCCACCAAGTTTTTCCGTCTATATTCATCTCAAACCTGCATAGAAATTAATACTGCAAGGGAGTTCTATTTTATCTGAAGATGAGCGGGACACCCAATGGGTTCGAGCAGCAGCAGGCTTTGTCCTCAAGCATGGCAAGAGGAGGTGGTGTTGTGGACGAAGGTGCAGACTTTGCCAATTATTTTTGCACTTATGCGTTTCTATATTACCAGAAGGAAATGTTGTCCGATAGAGTGAGGATGGACGCATACTACCATGCTATTTTTGAAAACAAACATCAGTTTGAAGGCAAGACTGTTTTGGATGTAGGCACAGGTAGTGGCATCTTGGCAATTTGGTGTGCACAAGCTGGTGCAAGGAAAGTAGATGCTGTTGAAGCGACCAAAATGGCAGATCATGCTCGTCAACTTGTGGCAGGAAATAGTGTTCAAGTTGAAGAGTTGACCATTAAAGAAGGTCAAAGGAAGAGCTGCCAGCATTGGAAGGAAGAGCAACAAGGAGAAGGTAGTTGCCAATTTGGCGAAGGAGAAAGAATCCAGTGTAAATAAAAAAAAAAAAAGCACCGAGTAGTTGTTGCTGAAGAAGATTGCCAAGGACAAGAGGCATATTACAAAGAAGATTGCTCCAAAGACCCTGCTCAGATGCTTCCAAGATGAATGCCGAAGCATCCCATTTTATACTTCTGTTTTTATTTTTCTATTTTTAAATACTCTATTTTTTTTCTGACAAATCTCTTCATATTATAGCATTGACGGCGGCAGTACCATGTTTGAAAAGATGAGCTCCGTAGAATTTGTGATACACATCAAATGAAGCTGTGAAAGTGTGTGTATTGAATAGCGAGTGATGCTGTCAAAGTGTCTGAAGATCAGGGCGATCGTTGGCAAATCTAGACCAACGTGGAAAGAACCCAGCAGAGTCCTGGGAGGAAACTTGAGCAGTTACGTGTCGGGTGAAAGAAAGGTAAGCAAGCAGGAAGCTTGTAGTGTTGGACATAAGCATGTCCGTTGATAGCCTTTCGACAGGGTATTCCTCAGTCTTAAATGCTGAGTGAACGCTCATTAAGCAATTGAATTTAGGCATTGTAAATGCTGAAATAGTTTGTGGTAAAAATTAAGGGGGAGTGTTCGAGATTGGAGTTAATTTCTCCACTCCTCATGCATGCAGCAGTTAACAATTAGTTAGAGATTAGTTAGTTAACAAACAGTTAGTTAAACTGTTAGAAAAGTAGCAATTTCAGTTTGCATGACTAAAATTAGTCTTCCTTATTATTTTTCTAATTAATGTTTGCTCTCAAATCTATTTAATAGACCCATGGGGCAATATTGTAATTGAGCAAGATAAGCAAGATTATTAAAAATCTTGTTCCATGATTGCTATAGCAATATATGTGTGTGTTCTATTTTCTATTTTTATATGTTTTGTTTTGCTAACAAAATCATTTAAAATAACTGAGCTTATTTGACGTGCAGATTTTATTTATTTATTATTTTTATTTTATTTTTTTAAACTTTTTCATATTCTCAACCCAATCAACGAATGTGTCAACTTTCTTCACATCAATATTTCAGTTTGATCAATAGTATCATAAACAACGAAATTAGCTTTTTTAAAAACCGGATTCGATAGTTCTTAGGAGTTTTATGGTTTTAACTGTATATAGCATTAGAATTATCTGAGTCATAAGAACTGTGTGTTTGATTGGGTTAGATTTAAGTTCGTGGGATCGTCAGTGTTTATTAGTATGTATATGCTAAAATTTCTACAGCCTGTACGTTCGTGATTCACTCACCCACTCCCGTCATTCAATTTGTTGTATAAAAATATCCTACAATGTTCGTGCATTCAATCGAAACAAGCAAAGTTTGGCTGAACAGAAAGTCGGGCAGAACAAATACAAAGGATTGACAAACAAAGAAGAGCCCATGCTTAAATCTATAAAAAGATTCACTATGTACAATTAACAGCAGAAAAAAGCCTACGACAACTGGGGAACTTGAATTCCGTCTGGTTGTGTTGTATTTCTTCAATTCCATAATTACTTGTTCAATCTCTGCCTTTGCATTGCTTCTTAACTATTTAATATGTCATCTTAACTATTTATAACTAAGATTTTAAGGTTTACCACATTATACTTTTTATGATATAATTGGTTTTATCACTAGAGGTCTTAAAATGCATATTTTAAATCTATGACCAAAACATAATATTTGGAGTACTAATAGTTGTGCATTAGAGTATTAATACTCGAGTCTTACTTGTCAAAATGTTATTGGTTATTTTTGATTTTATAGAATAAATGTTGAGCAAGTATTAGATAGTACATGTTTAGCGTCTAGTCCACATTACTATTTATACACACCAATATATTCCATCAATGAAACATATGTTAACAAAAGGCTTGTTCGACAATTGTAACATGCATAGCTATTGGGACCTTTCCTCTATCATAGGGTAGGGTTTCGTCACATGTCCAAAGTGTTGTAACCGGTCTGTTTTGTCCCTGTACCATGATGTTACTCAATCATTCATAAAATTTATGGTCTTTAAGGAAGTACCCTCTTTGATTACGAAACTTG
>JARHVA010004967.1:972500-1017500 GCA_037957365.1 Torreya grandis
ACAAAATTTATACAAAATAATCTAAATAATTCAATAGTATATCCAACTACAAGGCTAATTCCATATAAGTGGTCTAGATTAAAGAATCTAAGAAACTTAATCAATGAGTATATATTCATCCTAGCAAAGTTCATGCTTGATAATTTAAGAATTTTTAGAAGCCACTACATAACCTTCAAAAAGTAAAGAGTAAAAAGGATAGATGAGACTATAAGGTCCACACTCATTTATAAATTAGAATATACTCAAGTGCCATCTTTACTTTACTAAATGATTAACACTAAATGTCAACAATTATGTTTCATTTCCAACCATATGACGCTGGTTTATATCAACTTATAGTTCTTAATATAAGGGAGTTCATATCATTTCAAATATGTTTCATATTTATAATAAGCGCAAGAATGATAGATTAATCATGAAAATATGCTAAGACTTGTTAGGATAACAATATATGTACAAAATGGAATATTAATTTACCATTACTTCATACTATAATTAATGCCCAGAGATAGTGTATAAGATAATTAAAATAGTCACTCAAAATTTTAGTGTTAATTCCAAGAATCCTGATATGGTGTAACAATATCAAGAAGTTTAGCATCCATTTAGAAATGTAAACATATTATAATATAAATATAATAACTGAATTAGATTTAATTCATGTTTAAATATCATTCACACTTAGGATGTAGGCATTTAACATAGCCTCAGAGATAAGGAAATTCCTTTATTTATTATCCTGGCATATAAATCATAATAATGGAAAAATTATCATGGTAACTACAATATCATGATATATCATATAATAGCAATGACATTTTCACCTACATCAAGACATACCAAATAACAATTGTACATGATATCTTTATCCCAATTCCTCTATAATCCAACAAATCTACAACATCACAAGATTATACCAAGGAAAGAAAACATTTAACATATTTATAAATATAATATCTAAGTTGTTGGTATGAAAATATAGAAGCTACTTAAATTCAATGATAAGTGTGCATTATGTCTCTTTATTTAGTAGTTAATAATATTTATGTTTAACAATGACTTCTGAATATAATTAAATAATTCTAAACCTTTGTCATATATCAAAGGAGTGAATGTATGTCATCATGTGATATCCAACTACCAAAATGATGTCACATGTTAAGTTACATCCAATTTATATATGCAAGTCAATAATAAAATTAAAGCCTCCTTGTAGCTTCCACATGAAATAAGATGAGGCAAGCTTACATTCAAATGAATTCAATGGAGTAAAACAATATAAGACTGATGTTTTTTTATTATATGGCTTTATCCCTTCAAAATATGTTTTAAGAGATAAAAACATCACTACAATAATCCAAGTGAGTGTACATCATCATATAAGCAAATACATATATACGACATTTCAAAAATTTAACCACTAAACTAACTTTTGAGGAAACATAATAAGTAAAAAGTCATTGAAGTAAAGATATAAAATAAGATACTTAGCCAATAATGAATGCCTCATACTTAAAACCTAATGAGGCCAATAATTTGGTGGCCCAAACCACCCCAACCATCGACTAGATGGTGGAGTCAAGCCATCAAAATTTTGAGGAGATTAATTTAGCGTGCAAGAAATTTACAACCCATTGGTAACTCAAGAAATCAAACAAACCACTTAACACATTAAATAGATAACTCAAACAACCGTCCACTACAATAAAGGATCTACAACATTTACTTACACCAATAGGGTAAACTAATGAGCTCACTCCCAAATGGGCACATAACATAAAAACATGAAGCAATTTTAACCTGTATAACTCTCAAACATTAATATAAAGTCATGGGACCCAATTTATTTATTGAATTTAGTTCCATCAAGTTCTTGATTGCATTTTTTGGAGAAACCAAGCATTTGTCTCTACCTATGAGATATGTTGGTCAAAAGGAGTGATTATAAATTAAAATTTTTAACTTAAAACTAACATAAAACATTCCCAACATTTCAATTATTGAATTAAAAATAGAATAGTAGTTAATAGATGCTCACAAGAGTATAAACTAAACCATAAATATTTTTTACAAGGATCCATTTTCTTATTGTATATTCCTAAGAGAATATATTTACAAAATGACAATAAATGGACACCACTAGGTCATAAAGGAGAACATAATCCATAAATTAATAAAACAAGAACACTGAACTGAGCATAATATACTATGTATGACCATTAAGACCTCATGTGTCAACATGTGGATCCATAATTTTTATAACGATATTTACATGTTATATAAACATATTAGACTACCATTTAAACACTTACGACACTAAATAACACAAACCAAGCAAAAATAGTCATTGAAGAAAATAAATAGAGTCATCTATTCACATTATGCACCAAATGAACATTATAGAATTGTTATGTAGAACCATTAAAACCTCATCGGTCTCAAAAATGTTGGTTCTCAAGTTTTTATATTAGTTGGGAATCTTTTATTAAGTAGAGTAAAAAAATATTTAATTAACATGAAAACATAATAGCACATACTAGGACAAAACATAGCCAAGAAAAATAAAACCATAAAATATGCATCAGGTATTTGTGCCCCCAAATCAACATGAATGATAGATATGTACATATCAATATATCCATAAGATGTAATATTTTGATTTCAAGGATGATTCAGAAAAATAAAAACCAAAATCTCCATGCTCATTAAACAACAAACAAGGGATTTAGATCTCATGCCACTAAGAGATTAAGTAGACCTACAATTTATAGCCAAATTACTTAGCTAAGAATAATTACATGGCCACATATTCCATAATTAAAATAACCAATTTCCCCTATTAAGGGAAAAGAACAAAAATAATATTCCTCAAACCCCTTCTCTAATAGAGTTGTAATTGATTTAAAATAACAACCTATAGTAATATTTTAAGTTTTAGTCAAACCATTGCTTTAAAAAAATGCCCCAATTGAACTAAAACCCCAAAATGGAATTAAATAATAAAAACCCATAATCAACATAGAGTGGAATCAATTTACCCATAATTTGATGCTCCATACATGTGTCTAAAGATCAAAAAATAACCAACAGGATCAGATCAACAAAATGAGAGTTCCAAATTGATATAATAAGACCCAAAAAATTTTCTAAAATTGAAATGTAGTTTCAAAATAAAAACCCATACCTATATTTGAAAATGAAGGTCTATCATGAAGTCCTCAAACTTCATTTTGGATCTACAATGTCCATTTTTAAAAATTCTAAGGGCTCTAGAATAAAACACAATATAAAAAAATTTACTGATAAAAAGAATAAAACCCTTACATGGCATTCTACTACCCACCATTAGTGAAGAATACCCTTCTATTGTCTGCTTTTACATCCAACAAATTTAACGCTCTAATTAGCTCAATGTACCCATGTGCCTCCCAAATCATACCACTTAACCAAACTTGTGGTTTCCCTTGATAAGGTCAACAACACCCACCAATAGGTAAAAAAACATGATTCATGAAGTGGTTTGATGGAGGAGTGGAAGGGCATGCCATTATTTATAGAGGAGATACAAAATGGGTCAATCCATGTGCAACCCGAAATCATAATGCATGGGTCAAGCTAGTTGCATTATCGGGTCAAAATATAATGATGTCAACTTACAATATTATTTATAACATGGTCTATCTAACATTGCTAAATAAAATACACATAATAAGAGACCACACCAAAAAAAGAAGGAGAAATCAAGATGACAAGATCAAGTAGGAAATACACTAGACAAACTACACCCACACCAATTATAAAATGAATAAGCAAAAAAAATTAAATGATAACTAGATCATGCACAAGTCCACACACATTTAAAGTTGACATAAATAAATATTATAATGTCAACTGCAAATAATAATGGAGTACAAAATCAATCACAAACTAGAAGTGGATATCGATGGATTTTCAAAATCTATTTTAATAACTATTCATTGATCACTCATCATTATCCCAGTAGTTGAAACCCACCATTGAGCCTAGCTCACCATCCTATCCATACAACCATAGAATGGATGTCAACAACATCTTCTCAAGCATAAAATATCAATAGAAATAAAGTTATGATATAATAAAATATTGAATAATATAATCGTAAACTAAGCATAATCATTTGCTACAATAATAAATAAGTTAATTACAATAGTAAATTATATCTATATCTACTAAGCGTGAAAAGTAAATGAAAATAATAATAATAATAATAATAATAATAATAATAATAATAATAATAATAATAATAATAATAATAATAATAATAATAATAATAATAATAATAATAATAATAATAATAATAATAATAATATATGAAATAATAGTTAGTGTGTTATCTATAAAAATAACATGATAGAAATAAATCTCATGTTGCAACTAAAGTATATCAAATGAACAAGGTTGTAACCATCAAAATAACCCATCAAGTCAATAAATTACCTAAAACCACCAAATTAGTTATATTACAATATCAAATATATTGATGTAATGGTATATAAAGTTAGGCCATGACTTCCTTTCCATTTTATAGAGGATATGTCTTGGTGACTAATTAAAAATCAGGAATAACACTACATCAAAAAGAGATTTTATCATTCCTTTCTCAAAATGTTTCATACACAATAACACTGATGCTTAAGTTTCCAACACTGAAGTGACCACCTTGGTAACTTTTATCAATTACCAATAAAAATAGTGTCATACTCATTTCATGAGCTTAGGTAGCTCAAAATAAAAATCAATTGGGGTTATAACCCACTTAACTTTCTAGTAAACATGAAGATATAACAAGACATCAAAGCATAAATATTCAACCTTACCTTTCTATTATTCCTATTACTACCATAATGACAACCATGTCTTCCTTCTAACCAGATTGAAAGTAATGTATTTTTTATCTTGAGTACCTTTTGTGACATTTGGATGAGAAGAATAGGGTGTTGTATGCACTTTGGAAGCATTAGGTTATACATTAATTTGAACTTAAGTTCAAAATTTTCTTTTTTCATGGTTCACAAGGATATTTAATCTCAATCTCAAAGTCATCAACCACTTTTTGAAATAAGTCTACTTTCTCAAACCTACCCTTACCTTGGCATAACTTATCAACAAGCTTATGTTTTTAATGCAGTACCTATGAGTTTACTATTTTCCTAGACACTTTTATGAATGTACAATTAAATAGTTCTTAAAAAATCCAACAATACTGGCTAGAGGGATCAAATTCACCTCAATATTTGCTTTTAGTCCTTTTAAAAGAATAGATTATAGGTATTAAATCATTCAGGACAAAGGCACTCAAAGATTTTTTAGTTTATTTATGAACTTAGGATTAGAATATTTATAATGTAATTATTTTTAGATAATCATTCTTCTTATTATGAAGAGACATTATCATATAACTATGAAACTATCTATGATATCAATTACAAAATTCCAATCCAACTAGACTCTAAACACAATTTACAAAATCAAATGTAGTTGTTTCCACAACACACATTATACATGCACATCATCTTGATAATAATTCATCATAAAATGTCAATAAGAAAAGTAATCCATGATTTTATGGTTTCAACATTTATTGTTTGTGGGTTAGTGCAACATCCTACACCAAGTGCAAGAAAAATTAGATAAACAAATCTAGGCATTCACATGCATTTCCAAGGTTTTCAAAATGATTTTCATTATCTTGTGATTTCATGTTGATCTAAAGATACCGATCAACCCATATTTTTATCATCCATCTCTTTCACCAACAATTGTCACTCTTTCCAAAAACATAAGTGGGTACCTAAGATTGTGTACCGCTTGATCAGGGATTCAAGTAGCCTATTACAAGTATAAAATCAACATACATTTCAATTATTATTTAAACAAGTCATAAATATTTATTTTATATTATTGATTTCAAGTATACATGAAATAATACCTTGTTCATAACATGTTTACAATTACCAATTAACACGTGCCTATGGTCTAACAAGTACAACCCTACTACTTTGTGTAAAAGTCCAACTTATAGGACTAGTTAGCACTTTCCAAGGCCACATTAAGAAAATTTCATAAGGGTTGTTTTTATAAAAAATTCTAAGAGGTGATTAGAGGAACACTCAATCTATAATGTGATTATTATGCATAAATATCTCATTATCATCTTGTGGTGCTCCTGGTGCACAACCTGAATGAATCAAGTGGCTACCTTGTGCAAAAAGAAGCAATGTATCTTCAACCTCTGAGAGACTCCACTTCCTAGCTTTTACCTGGTCTAAATCATTATAGATATAGTGATTCTCCACCCTCAAATTCATATTTACATCATTTTTCATTACTAGAGCAGCAATGTGCGGTCACACAACACATTATAGCACTACACATTAGTAGTTCTCAAATAGTAGATTTAATTTTAGGAGTAGAAGTTACATTATACAAATGATTGGTGATCACATTTTCATTCACAAGTTACATGGTTCAATAACACAAAATTACATGTATTTCAAGACATATATATATATGAAACACCTATAGAACAAGATTAATAACATAATTTGGTTAAAAATTTGACATGGTTACTTATTTCACACATCATGAAGGGTTTACACAATCTAAAACTGTTAACATTTATGAAAAAACCACATAGGATAGGATACATATTCTAATTTAGGTGTTTATGCCAAGGGTATTTTCACAACCGTAAAAAAATTACATTTACTGCTTATACATAGAAGTCCCAAAACCTCATCGATCCACTTGATGAAATCAATTATCCATAACCTTCCAAAATATTTCTACCTTGACCAAACAAGATATTCACCTTCACCCCCACTTGGCCCTCTAGCTTGAGCCACACCCTTGGTCTTCCTAAGGATGTCATACCTCAAGTATCATATGAGGTATCATCTACACAAGCCATCATCATACACTAGGCATTTGTCCTTTTGTTTTGAATGACAAGCTTTTGTAACTAGTCCCCCAATTGGCCTATCCATATAAACCAAAGGTTGTCTAGTGTTGTTTTTTATATGTATCATGGTATTGGGAAGCATAGATTCAACCAAGGCTTAGGGTGAATGTCATATTATTATTATTATTATTATTATTATTATTATTATTATTATTATTATTATTATTATTATTATAGTTTTCCACAATCATTAATTTTAGCTCAAATTCATAGATCTTCCAGCACCTTAATACTATGGAACATAGTACTTATTAAATTTTAGGTTACATAATAGCTGTAATCAACCAACTATATTCATTTTTTATCTATCAAAATCTTCATCGTATTTTCTTATAGCTCCACTACCTAGGACAAAATAGTGATCTCCCAAGCACTATCCACATTACTTTTAAATTTTTCATAACTATAACCATTCACTAATTGTGACACATAGACCATGTAAACACATACAACCAATAACATAAATACATGTTTGGATGCAATAAATTATTGTTACCTTTACCAAGATCTAATTTCATATGTTAAAGGGGTAGATTTAACTTAGAACAACTTTTTTCAACCATCAATAACTCACATCCATTAATATATTTTACTCTACTTGAGTCATCCATCATACGAACATCATGCAACAAGTTACCATAATTATTAATAAAACTATAGCTGCATAAAATCACTAATGAACTACTCTTTTCCAAGAAGTTACATTTTAAATAATTTGAGATAAATCAACGATTACCCTATGGATCGCAAGATAATTATAAATCATATTTAATTACTTAATTCATAACTCAAGACTTCATTAATAGTCAATAATTTAATATTGGGAAAATTGCCTTGGGACTCTTGCTCATGCAAATCATTAATACCATTATAAGAATATGCAATTGAATGTATCTAATAGGTTCTAGAGTTCATTTTGTCAATAAAAATTATAGTTTAAACATTTGAGCTCTTTTCAATAATTTTAAATTAGATATTCAGTTCACTAAACAAGAGTTACAATAATCGTATCCATAGGGCCAACAATGGTTGTCACAATCATTCATCATACATATTTTCTTAATGACTCAATACACTCCCTTTACAAGTGGAGGGCTCCAGATTTTCTTACATACCCATGTAAATCATCCTCTCAAAACTTATTTATTGTTTTAGGTTTAGGTTAAACAATTAGTCTTCTTAAGGTCATAATATTCCAAGCATATAATGAGATCTTGCCCATGCAAGCTAGCAATAGATACTAGACATTATTCCCATAATTATAAATGTGAAGCCTTTATCACTTATCTCTCATTGACTCATCCATAGAAGTCAATGGTTCACATGTGAGACTTGCCTTGACACAACCTAATATAGGAAGGGTTAACCCAGCCAAGGTTATGAGAAATAAAAAAATGTCACCATAAAAAAAAATATTTCACACAATAATTAATTTAAACAAATTCATAGGACTTCCTTCATTTCAATATTCTATAACAAAATCATCTTATTGATCCTAGTAGGCTAAGTTCCTTTTCATATCATATTATATTTTTCCCAATCAAGATGGTGGTTGTACCCATCACTTATTATATCAGGTTCAGGCCTATATCGATTATATGTGTGTAGAGTAGACCCTAATATTGCATATATAATATATTTTCAATGATAATAAATAACCATTAATGATTATCAACCTCAAAATATCAAATTGATCCCCTACAAGTGATGAACCCAACACTAATTGATTTACTCAAGTAAATCAACCGTTATCTCCTCAGCTATTCTTCTAGGTAGAAGTTACACCATTATTCCCTTGAATGACTTAATTTTCTAATAATAATATGGTGGGTTGATCTTTAAATTCAATAATAGATACTAAGTATCTATGTTTCAGTTACAACACTAGACTTATATCGCATTGAATCCTATTGATCCATCCATACATGTCAGCCAATACTCAAGGGAAGTCCACCTTAATGCAATCTAACTTTAGGAAAGGATGAATTGAGCCAAGTCCATATATATTAGCATATTATAATCATGGTATGCTTATGAGCACATAGGGATCTAAGGTAAGTTAGTGTCATCTAACACATCATATTTACTATCAAAATACTTCACCTACATTTGGGCAACTACTTTACTATCATCACAACATAATTCATATATAATATGCATTGAGAATTTTATATAAAATCCTTTAAATATCATAGGCTTTGATACTAAGTTAAAAAATTTCAATCTTTTTGATATTTCTTGTTAGTAGATAATGAAACTAAATACTATCAAGACAATAAAATCTCAATAAGCAAATATTTACAAGTAATAGCCTATATTGATTTGTATTAAATCATTCAAATAATTACAAACCTTGCATAAATAATCTTTAAATCAAAATTGTAGTCATCATGCATAATTCAAAACTCTAAAAATAAATAAAATTTGGCATATTATTTATCATAGCTGGCATTTTAAGTAAGTTTGCATGTAAGCGCATGTAGCTCTAAAAATCTCCAAAACTAAACTAAACACTAAAATTAACCTATCTGATTATATAAACATAAGTTCATGTCTAGTTAAAAAAATATAAAAATTTATAAAAGTGTTTAAAATAATATCAAACTATAATTTTGGACCCTCAAATAGTGACATATGGCCTCCAAAAACTATATAAAACATCCCATAGCCATAAGGGTGGGTTATATATATATATATATATATATATATATATATATATATATATATATATATATATATATATATATATATATATATATATATATATATATATATATATATATATATATATATATATATATATATATATATATATAGTATTTTTGGAATTAATATGTGATCAAGTAGAGCTATAGATCAAAATTTAATACCTCCAAAATTTTGGCCTCTTTTTTTACATCATTCTCCTCTAGCTGAAAACAACTTAGCTCTTGGGTGTTGCTCTGATTATAAAGCTTCCATTTGTTCTTATCAATCTTCTTCATCTCCCATTCTATAATATGATTTTTATCTTCCTATTGTGATTATTCCCGCTATACTAAATAGCTGTGACAACTTCCTTGCATTGTGTTTATTATCTTCTTATCTATAACGGACACTATCTTTTCGTTTTCCTTCTTTGGCAACTTTTTTCGGAAATCTACTTCTTCACATTCTTCACATTCAGCATATAATCTATGGAAATCATATAAATTTAAAACATTAAATATTGGAGAGATATCAAAATTCTATGGCAAATTCACATCGTAAGCATTGTCATTGATTTTCTTCACAAGTTTGAATGGTCTAATTTTCTTGTACTTCAACTTGTTATATACATGCACCTTTCATAAATATATCTTTCCTCAAGTAAACTATCACTAAATATCCTTATTAAAATATTTTTGACCTTCTTCTAACATCTATTGTTGCTTTATACTTTTCATTACTTTCCTTCTTATTTCTTCTTGTAACTACTATATATATTTTGTAAATGCTTTTGTATCATCACAAACTCAATTTATAATTAATAATTATAAAAAATAATAAAATCATAGGATTTATCCCATAAACTATATAAAATGGTTATATTCCTATTGATCTATTCATTGAACTATTATATGCAAACTCAACATTCAGTAAATCGAAGTCCCATTGGTTTGGATTCTCTCCAATTATACATCTTAACAAATTTCCCAAGCTCCTATTTACAAATTCTATCTACCTATCTCTTTGGGAATGGTATATACTAATAAATTTTATCTTATTC
The DNA here is from genome assembly GCA_037957365.1 of Torreya grandis. Taxonomy (NCBI): domain Eukaryota; kingdom Viridiplantae; phylum Streptophyta; class Pinopsida; order Cupressales; family Taxaceae; genus Torreya; species Torreya grandis. Next base: position 983,252 of record JARHVA010004967.1, read on the forward strand.
CAATCTTCCTCCATAAATTATTTTATAAATGACTTAGAAATTTTGCGTCGCTATTTTTGTAATGGTTTTCAAAACACCATGTAATCTAACAATATCCTTATAAACTATTTCTGCAAATCTAGTGGAATCATTGGTTTTATTACATGCAATAAAATGAATCATGTTAGAAAACATATCTACAATATAAAAAAATTGAATGATTACCTCCATGTGTGTTTGGTAAAACCAACATAAAATCCATACTAAAATCTATCCATATTCCTCTTCGAATAGGTAATGGCATGTATAACCCTATATTTTATGCATGTCCTTTTGCCACCTAACATATCCTACACCTTGAAATAGATCTTGTCACATATATCTTCATATTTGGCTTAAAATACCTCTTCTTCATAAAATTTATTGCCTGTCTTACCAAAATGTCCAATCAAACCATCATTGTGCAATTATCTTATAATATTATCTCTTTGAGACCTAATAGGAATACATAATTATTTACCTTTGAATAGATAACCATGTTACATAATATAATATTCATAAACATTACTTGTATCACTTGTCAATGGACTCCTTAGATTATAAACTATACTGTCAAAATCTGGATCAATATCATATACATATTTAATAAATTCAAATCCAACAACTTTACTTACCATAGTAGTTATCAACCCCACTCAACTACTTAAAATATTAGTTACCTGATTCTACTCTCCTAATATATGCTTCAACAATAAATTATAACCTTCAAGAAAGATACCCACATTGCATGCCTACTATTTAATTTTTTTTAAGTGTTCACATACTTTAAATCCTCATGATCAATAAATAGGATAAACTTCTTAGGCACTATTTAATGCATCTAATGACTTAATGATTTTAAAATGGCATAAGATTCAACATCATATGCAGAATATTTTCTTATTACCCCATTTAATTTCTCACTAAAATATGTTATTGTCTTCCCTTCTTGAATCAACTTCAAAAACTTTTCTAAAATTTGGTAATGCTAAAATATGATTTTCTATAATTTTCTTTCTCAATAACTCAAATCATTCTATTGTTTCCCTTATCCATGTAAATTCTTTTCCTCTCATATAATTTTTTATTGGTGCAATAAGAATACTAAAATTCTTAATGAAATTTTTATAAAAAAATGTTAAACCATGGAAACTTATTAATTATATAATTCTCATTGGGATAGGCCACTCAACAATTGCCTTTACTTTTCTTCATCCATTTTTACATTATCCATTGAAAATACAAATCTTAAACATACAAAACTATTTTTCATAAACTTGCACTTCTTCAATTTTTAATATAGCTTCTCTTTTCTTAATAATTCTAATAACATTATAAAATTATGTAAGTGATCTTATTTAGTCTTAATGAATATTAAAATATCATAAAAATAAACCACGACAAACTTACCACTTTATTCTTGCATCATTGTTTTCATCACCCTCATAAATGTGTTGAGCGTCTTTGCTAATTTGAATGTCATCACATGCACTTTTATAAACCATCTCTAGTATTGAATGTTGTTTTCCATTAATATCCTTTATGAATCTAAATATGATAGTATCCCCTCCTTATATCAATCTTGGTAAAATATGGTTGCTCCTGCAAGAACATCCATCATATAATCTAAATGAGGTATATGAAACCTATATTTGATTGTAATTTTATTAATTTTTCTATTATCTAAACACATCCTTGACCCTCCATCTTTATTTGGATTTAGAGATGTTGGTGTTGTACATGTTTTCATGCTCTCCCTTACTACACCATTCCTCATCAATTTATTAAACTACTTATTTAATTATGCATGTTATATTAGACTCATATTTTAAGTTATTTGATTGGGTAAACATGATCCTGGAATCAAATAAATATGATGCTTAATATCTCTCATTGGCAATAAACCATATGGTAACCCATTGATTATAACATATGCATATTATTTTAATACTACTACTACTTTTGCTCATACTTTCACCACTTTTGTGTATTTTTATTCGCTACTGATGCATAATAAGAACATGTAATCTTCATATATTTGATAATTTTTATAGCAGTCAACATGCTTTCACTAGCACTTTTTATTTAAAAGGTATCAAAACTACCTTGATACCACCTTTGGATAAAATATATGAGTTATTTAATCCATCATGAATCATTTTTATATCAAATTATTATGGCCTTCCCAATAATACATGGCATGCATTGATTGGTATACCATCACACCATCTTTCATTATTGTAAGCTTTACCTATAGAATACTCTATTAAATACCTTTTATCTACTGTAACTTCATTACCTTTGTTAAACCATGAAATCCAATAAGGATTAGGATTCTTTTCAAACTATAAACCTATTTTCTCAATTATTTCCTTAAAAACCATATTCTCACAACTACCACCATCTATAATTAGTTTATATGTCTTACATCCTAAAGTGAACTTTGTTTGAAATATATTTGTTTTTATCCATACATCACCACCTTATTTATTATTCATATGTTCTTTCCTTTCAACAATAATTATTCTTCTCATCATGAGATTTTCTCTAATATATACTGCGACAACTTTAGTATTTTGTACTTCTATTTTAGTTTCAAATAAATTCACTCTTGGCCAATCCTCTTGCCTCCTTTTTCAATATTTTTAGTGTGGACACTAAAAAACTCTATAGACTTCTTTTACACACCTGTAGTAAACATAAGACATAGATTAATTTGGAATCCATTCTTTACCACCACCGTATCTTTGTCCTCTTTGAAATCATCTTCTTCTTCATTGGTAGTAAAATAAGTGTCTAATATTTTCTTGTCTTTATAAACCATGTGATTATTATCCTCTAGTGATATTGAACCCACATTTATTTTTATTAAATCCACCTCATCCCCTTATTGGATGAGATTTTCCTCTTCTTGGCCTAATAGATAATCTTCTGAAATTCTATCTATTTTGTTTTTATTCTATCTTTAAATATAATTGTTAACCTTCTTCCATGCATAGTATTCTATGCATACTTAATTTATATTTAATAGAAAACTTTCAAGTATTTACATACTTTTTATCCTTCTATTATTATGTTTTGTCATGATCCAATTGTATGGAAAGATTGTAAAAGACATCTTGATACTCTTGTATATTGTAATCTTTCTACTTCAAATTTTAGAATATTTTGTATTGGGTTTGTGCATAATCCATAGGAAGAAATTTTCCCTAAAATTCATCTCCATATATTCCATGATTTTATTTTATCTTTACCTTTTCTATATATTTCTTTCTAATAGTGATCCCACTAAATCATTGCATGATTCTTCAATTTCATGCATGTAAACTTCACCTTCTTGTCTTCTCTCATGGTTATCCATTCTAAAAATTTATGCATGCTATTCATCCAATATATCAACTTCTATGATTTTAAACTTCATCCATAATCTCAAACATCAACCTTGACTCCTTTTTTACTTCCTTCTAAAACTCTAACCATCCTCTCTTCCATTGATGGTGGCAGTTCTTGTTACTTCTCTACTTATGAAATTTCATCGTAATGATTTATGTCATCCTCAACATCATATTTTGTTCTCCTTTATTTTTGATTCATAATGATCTTAGTTAATTTTTCTACTTACCTTTAGGTATGTGTATGGAGTTGGGGGATAATTCCATTGAAATTTTTCACAATGCAATTGCATTATTAAATAACACAATCATGTTATTGACACAGCATGATCACATTATTTAAATTAAGGATTGATAATTACCAAGCCATAACATGATCATGTTAATAGCATGCAATTATGTTACTATTGTTTTGTACACTAAAATAGTGAACATGTAGATGAAGTGAGTCTTTGTTAATAGATAAAGTGATCACATTATTATAAAATCAATTATGTGATCATGTTCCTATTATTTTGCTCATAAAATCATGTGGACATACAAATGAAGTCAACTTTGGCTAAAAGCTTATATTTTATACTCAAAATGTTAAGTATAAGTTTAAATTTATATTGTTACATATATTTACTTATACTTCAAATTTATAGGGTCACTCTACATTTGATATATTTGGTCTCATAGTTTCATTCCTTACGATATGGAAAATAGTTTTTCAAAATCCAATCTGGCAGTACTTAGGCATTTTTAGGGTCTAAGTATTAAACCTAGATATTTTATGACATATTTTTTGCAATTGATGTCTATTTTTGGTAAACATATAATCATTTTTAAGGTTTTATTCCTTCTAAATTGATTCCTAGTATTTCTAAGAGTTATATATTTGTCAAAGTGAAAGCTTACAAACCACTCACTTTGAAATTGATGTAAACTAGTGTGATTAGGGTAACATAGGTAACATTGATGACCTTCACATATCAAATGGCCACTTTTTGGTAATTTCACTTATTCATCATCTATTATTCATCTTTGATCACTTATTACTCATGCCTCATCACCCCTAATCACTATCTCATAATTCTTCATTATCCTTAATCACTAACCCATTGGCCCTCACCATCCCTAGTCATCTCTATCTAATCAATCCCTCATTGACCCTCATTATCACTCATCATCCATCATCATCCCTCATCACTCCCTCATTTAACCTCACTATCCCTCATCATATTTAATCACTCTCTTATCATCCTTAATCACTCCCTCATTGGCTTTCACCATCCCTCATAATTCCTAATTACTCTCTTTTCATCTGTAATGACTGATTCATCATCCTTAATTACTCCCTCCTCATATTTAATCATCTATAATAATTATATTAGTAACCCTCACCATTCTTCATCATTTATAATCACTCCCTCATCATCCCTAATAACTCCATCATTAACCCTCACCATCCCTTATAATCCCTAATCATTTCTTCATCATACCTCATCCTCTCTAATCATTCCTTCCAAGTCCTTTATTACCCCTAATCACTTCCTCATTAACCTTCACCATCCCTCATCATCCCTAATCACTACCCTGTCTTCCCTAATCATTCCCTCATTAACCCTCACCATCCTTCACCATTCATATTAATTCCATCATCATCTCTACTCAATCATTCCTCATCCTTCCTCATCCTTAATCACTCCATTAAATAACTTGTTGGTGTTATTTTAGGGTTTAACAATGTTAGGAGATAGAAGTAGAGAGTTGAATTCTAACATAAAATATAAGACTTAGTAATCAAAATGATGTGGAGGAAAATTTGAAACATAAATATTTAACACCTATGAAAAATATAGGCCTATTAGAAATGATGTAATTCATAATTGAAATCATGATAGAAAAAGAGAATAAATTAGAACCACCATAACACCAAAAATGGGTAGCAAATACATGAGGATCATCAAGATATGTGATATTCTAAAACTAGTAAATTGCTTTCCATATGAGGACATTTTATGATCTGAATAGTTACATTGAAGGCCTTCTATTTGTATGTCTATTGATTGAGTCATCATACCAGAGAGTGTACAATAATTAAAATAAGTAGTCAAAGATTGGAAATTTGTGCTTAATTCATAACTTCAATATTCAATTCAATGAAGAGTATCACATTATGAGATTTGTACTTGTACATCTCAAGAAGTGGGTACAAGTTATATATTACTATAAAAAGGTAAGTAGATAATATATTATGAACCCAATGATATGGTCAGTACTAAAAATATCCCTACTTCCACTAACAAAAAATTATATAAATTAAAAATATTGTTTTACTAACAAATGTAGATCAATGATGAGTCAATACACTTCAACATTTATAATAGAATTCAGAAGAATTTAATTTATCATAAAGCATATTTTCAAAAAATGAACATGAAATTTATCCATCATCCATAACCATATGCTAGTGTATGGTTTAGTGTAGGCCTTGAGAAATGAATAACCTAGTAGTGTCACTTGGTGTATAAAATCAAACTTTTAAAGATGAAATCCTTTGTGACATCTCACATAAGAGGTGTGTGATGTTTTACATGTGGTCAACCATATATTTACCATTGACATGTAGTATATTAATTAAATCCTTGAAATGTTATGATATATTGTCATGATTTGAAATGCCACATATCATAGTTATTTCATAAGCTTTCAATCATTAGTCCCAAGAGATTGAAATAATCTTCCCAGTTCTAGTAAAAAGTATACTCTTGATGGTAAGAAGTAAATGTAATAACATCCATATGCCACCATATCGTAGTGTGTTTTATCCAACAATAACAAAGACAAAATAATTAAACCACAAAATAGATGATTACAATGATATCTTTCAGTTAGCTAAATAAGTTAGTACATACTGTGCACTAAACAATACTATTGATTTGATCCCTTAACTCACTATACATCAAACCTTTTTATAAAAAATATCATTTCTAGAGAATGAGTAGATCAAGTGGTAGATCAATGAAATCATGGATAATGGACACATCATGCCCAAATCATTACCTTATAGAAGCCCAACTATGCTTGTGGACTAAAAATATTAAAGTGAAGAACCATTATCCTCATCTAAATATTAGGGCATTTTCACCCATATACATGGTATAGAAGTCTTTTTTAAAATTGATTTTAAGTTTCGGTATCATCATATTCATGTTGAACCTCTAGATATTTGGAATATAGTCTTAAAAACAATGGAAGGTTTGCTTGACTTGTTGGTTTTGACTTTTAGGTTAAATCATGTATCAAATTAATTCATTAAGATGGTGAATGAACACCTCAGGCCCTTTATCTATGTCATTTTTTAATCTACCTTGATGACATCTTAATCTTGAAAAAAATGCGATGAACATCTACATAATGCCGAACTAGTGTTTCACATTTTTAGAAATATGTTTTTATGATAACATGAATAAATTCTCATTTTTCATGCAAGAGATAAAATATTTTGGAGAAATTACACACACAAGGAGTGCATGTGTGAACCTTACCAGGATTCAAGTCATACAAGATTGGAAAATATGAAATAACTTTATATCTAATTCAAATATTGTTAGAATTATAAAATTATAAAAGAGATTTGTGTTTAATTTTTATATTTTAAACCAAGATACAAAAGGTTGAACCAAATAAATTGTAATCTAGTTATCTTCACAATAATTATAATTCAATGAACAAAAATTTAGACTCTATTTTGTTTTAGTACTTAGGTTACTTGAATATAAATTTATAAGATCATCAAATTCATTTAGTAATAAAATTGACTATCACAAATGGGTATTGACAATAAAACAAGTCATAGAAAAGAGTTAATTTACATTTTAATGGATTAAACAACATATGATTGGAATCAAAGATATCTTTAGAGTATATACTTACATCAGATGATGACAAAGTTATTAGGTATGGTGAGAGATGGTGAGCGTCAATGATGGAGTGATGAGAGATGGTGAGAGTTAATGAGGGAGTGATTATCAATGATGAGGGATGAGGAAAGATTTATTATGGATTATGATGGATGAAGAGGGAGTGATTAGGGATGATGAGGGATGGTGATAGTTAATGAAGGAGTGATTAAGAATGATAAGATCAAGCAATTAGAGATGATGAAGGATAATTAAGGTAAATGAAGGAGTGATCAGGGATGAGGAGGGAGTGAATATGGATGAGGAAATGATTAAGGATGATGAGAGAAGAGGAAAGAGTGATCAGGGATGGTGAATGATGGAGAGGGAGTGATTAGGGATGATGAAGGATAGTGAGGGTTGATGGAAGAGTGTATGGATGACAATGAGTGATTAGAGATGACTAGGGATAGTGAGGGTCAATAAGGGAGTGATTAGGGATAATGAGGAATTATGAGAGTGTCATTTGGGGTAATGAGGGTTGAGTAAGAAGTGATAAAGGATGAGAGAGGGGTGATGAATAATTATAATTAATATAAAGTGGTCATTTGATGTGTACAAGTCATCAATATGACTGACACTACCCCAATCACACCACTTTGGATCAAGTTCAAAGTGAGTAGTTTTCAAACTTCAATTTTGACAAACCTAAGATACATAAAATTTAGGAAACAATATATAAGGCCCAAAAACCTATAAATGTACTATATTTTTAACAAATATGTATATCAATTGAAAACATTATGTACTATAATTCTTAGGTTTAACACTTAGACCCTGAGAATGCCTAAGTACTGACCAGATTGGATTTAAGAAAAATATTTTTCAAATTATAAGGTGTAAAACTATGAGATCAATTATATCAGATGCAGAGTGACCCTAATTTTCTACATTTACTAAAATGAATTTAAAGTATAAACTTATGCATAACATTTAGATTAGTAAATATAAGATTTTGGCCAAATTTGGCTTCATGTACATGTCCACATGATTTTATGTATAAAATAACATGAACATTATCACATTATTACTTTCATAATAACATGATCACATTATCTATTAACCAAGATTCACTCCCTTTACATGTTCATTGCTTTACAATGCAAAACAATAGCAATGTGATCACATTATTACTTTTGTAATAATGTTATCACATTATCTATTAATGTGATTATGTTATACATTAACATTATCACATTATAAATTAATGTGATCATGTTATTTTAATTTTAATTCAAATACCATGAATTTTGGATAAGAAATGGATTGGATTCCTAATCCAAAGGCTTGGACCTTTCAATCTATAGCTGAGTCTGAGAGTTATGATAAAAAAAATACAAATTTAATCTCAATCACCAAATACAATACAAATTTCAATGGTAAAACTCAAACACTTAATAACATCATTATAATATATCCTCTCTTTTTTCTAAAAATATGAATTTTATATATTGTTGACTAATTAAAGGTTTTAAACTATGTTAATTTCTAACTATACCTTTTTTAGGCCACTACAAGTCATAGACATACATGTCTATACATGTTCATGTAATTTATCTTTCATTGATCCAAGTTCAACACAAGTTATATGGTCATAAATTAGGCATCATTTTACACACATTTAAAAACATATTATTTTTATTATTTTGAAGTAGTTAGGCATGCCACACAGATGGATGTCCATTTTTTGTCATTTTCTAGGATCTATTTACTTCAAAAATTCATTAACAAAATATTCATTGAAAAAAAAGTTTAAAAACTATAAGATCATATATAAATTTTTACTGAATTATTTCAAAAAATATTAAATGTTGCTCAAAAAATGGTGCACTACATAACCATCTCTCTACTCTATTTTTAAAAAAAAATAGGAATTCATCTTCAAATTTTAGATGTTTGACCTATTTATACTTTACCATTTTTTTTAAAAAAATAGTGTTTTGGAAACTAGACTCAAAACTCAACATTTCATATCCTTAGATCATCTTCAAATTTTGAGTGTAGATATCTCAAATTATCTACAGAAGTTCATATTTATGAAAATTTAAGAATATCATGTCTATAGGTAGGCCACTTTTTGTCCCCTAACTTTTTACACGTACCCCTCTGTAGCTCTTGCATAGTCTAATTAATCTGAGCAATTCCTCCCCTTTCTCTAACAATATTTTACTTCTCCAAGATTTGAACTTGCTCTAATACCAAATAATAAACTTATAACATTCTAATAGGAAAATATTTTAAAATAATAACCAATATCTATTTGTATTGAATAATTCAAATAATTATAAACCATGCATAAATAAGCCTCAACTCAGAATTGGAGTTGACATGAAAAATTCATAACTCTAAAAGTAAATAAAACTCAACCTTCTATTATCAATAGCTGTTATTTTTAGTATGTTTTACATGCAAATATGCATAACTATGAAAATATAAAAATATAAACTAAACACTAAAATTAACCTATCAGACGAGTATCAACTGAAGTTTAATTCTGATTAGAAAAAAATAATAAATTTAAATAAATAAAAAAATAACAATAATATTAAAATATAATTTTGGACACTCAAGTGGTCATCTATGGCCTCCATAATATATAAAAAACATCCCATAAATAGAAGATTGGGTTATGGATTCATTTAAATTTTCAATACAACCATTTTGGCATGAATATGGACTCAAACGAAGCTATGGATCAAAAGTTATGAAGACTATTTTTTTCTTTACCTGCATCATCGAAGTGCAGACAATGGTGAATGTAGGGTCCACTACACACTTATGTTATAACAACCCCACTAGGTTTTACATAAAAAAATGTGATATTTTTAATTAATTTTATCCATGTATTCATCATTATAATTCACCATGACAATCTAATTAGTGATCTGGGTATAACATTCTAAGTATGTTAAATATAAATAAGCATATGACATCTAACAACCACTTATCACTATTAATATATGAAACACATCATAACCAAATATAGAAAGTAGTTACAAATGTCCAACCATGACTAATACAACCATATAACCACTTCTATTAATATAAAAAAATTAATAATTACATTTCACCAAAATAATGTCTCAATAATAATAAATATAATATAATGTACAAGATACAAGGGTCCATAGAACAAGAGTTCATGAACTCTAGTATCTATGGAAATATCAAGTGTTGTATCCAAGTAAGTACTATTATGGAGAGGAAGATCATCATCTGATGCTTTTCCACACCAACCACAAACCATCGATGATGTACATAGTTTTCCATTAGTTAATGTCCCTCCCTTCATGGATGAGCAGAAAGTGATGGTGTGGGAATCTAAATAGACAAGGTAGTACTCATGTGCTATATGATTTATAACAAAAGACATGTAGTGTATTATAAAGAAACCCATTCTAACAAGATATCATCCAAGTGTGTTAACAATAAACATGAAATGAAAATGTCTTACTAACAATATGTTAGTGCCCAAAATTGCACTGAAGCAATTGAGCCCTGTCTAAGTATAAATACCTAATTTATTTATCCCACTTCCCTTTCTAAGTGTTCATAAGAGGTTAAGTCTCCTATAGTAGATTAAATAACTTTCCTTTTGATCCTATAGGTAGGTTCTTAATAGAGTTATTGTAGTGATTTAGATTAGTTTCTTTCTTGATTAAATGAATCTTATCCAAGGTAGTGCTCAAGATCCAAATTCATCTAAATGCTCAAAGAACTTCACAATTCATAAATATAGGTTATAGGTCCAATAGAGTCCATTTAGAATAGATAATGTCTAGGTTACAAGATTTCATGTTCATTCGATCTTTACTAACCTTCCATATGTCAAAAACCAAGTTCAATTCATGTTAAAAACCCTTGTTCCAATTGCCTTAGCATAGGCCCTTTGATTTAAATTCACGTTTGGTAGGAATAATTTATGCAGGAACATTTTAAATATGCCATGGACTTGGTTTAATTTTTATACTAAGGTTTAACCATGTTTATTATCACAACTAAACATTAGTCTAAAATTCATATTTAGTTACTTTTAACCATTTGCATGGTCTAACTAATGCTTGGTCCTTTTGTTATAAAACTAGCTTAAATTCCTATCCTCAAACTTATATCATATTTATTAGTGTAATAAAACCTTAGGATAAGACTTTATACTAAGTTATTTATTCCCCAAACTCTAAATTAATTATTTTCAGGTTAATTTGGAGCCAATCACATTTAACACAGTAAATCAAAATCAAATGGTGCCCAATAACTTGGGGAAAGATGATCCGAATGTGTGTGATCTAAGATAAAAAGTTGAAAGGGCTTATAATGAACATGGAAGTGACAAGTGTCAAGCTCACATGGCATAGTTTAAAACTCAAGCATGTCCCCATAAATTGATGATACATGATAAAGTATACAAATTTTGATTGACAGTCAGTAATGGGTCAAGAATTCAATAAATCCCCAAGATGAGTGAGAAGATGAAAAGTATCACCATAATAAGAACCCTATAATAGATCCAATAACATATGGAGCAAAGGAATGAACCCTATGGATAAATATTGATGGTGCATATTTGATCTAGCTTCAAGACTATATGAGAAAGTGACATGTGTCTAGGCTTGGGCTAATTAAGTGGCTTAGTCACATTTAAACCTCATGAATGGATAGTTAGATATAATGTGTCATTACACGTGTTAATATGTGTCAATATTTGGTTTTAAAGTTAAAATTGATGGTTTCTTCATGGATGAACAGGTATTCAAAACACAAAAAATGGTCTGTGGACCATTGCAAAGCATATTTTTGAAATGGTCATGGATCATTTTTTTCTTCTACCATAACCAGAGAATTTCCATCCCATCATTGGCAGAGTAGTTTTTTACATTTCATGCATCAGAGGAAAGATAGCTATCTATGAGGTTTCAGCTATGCAAGCAAGTGGTCAAGGGCATCTTTAAGTAGTTACACATGAGGACAATGTTTGTTCAGCCTCCAACACAAAATTTTACCTTCCAAATCATGTAAAAAGGCATATCCAATCAATAAATCAAAGGTTTTTCAAAAAAATATTCATCATTCCTTATAAAGGTAGTTAGAGTAAAGAATTTCTTACATATGGATGAAAATTTAGGCATGGCAATGAATATTTTCCAGACGGGAGCATATTGGTAGAATATGGAGGGCTTCTTTATAATTTTTCAAATTTTAACCCATAGTAATAGATTTGAAAAGGGTGTAAAATATATAAATAGGAGGTTTCATCTTTTATTTAGTGTGTGGTTATTGTTGGTTGTTCATTTTTCTTGAAGTCTAGGTTCTACAAGAATTTTTAGGATCAACTGTTATATGTAGATCTTGTCTCCCTTGTTAAGATGGTTCCATGTGTATAAATGTTAGCAAGATATAAGATCATGTTTATGTCTCCCTCATAAAACATGGAGAAATATCACCATGCTTGTCCCCATGGAAATATTTTGAAAAACTTATGTATGTAATATCTCTTTTCAAGTTAATGAAAATGCTTTTGGTTCTTTGTTGTTCCCTATTGATGAAGTACAACAATGTGTTTTACGAGTTATGATGATTGGAAATTTGTGTTTGTGTTCACTAAGGGTTATCATTTTGGGCATGAATCTATATTATAAACCCTTTCTATATTATTTTTAGAATATGTTGTTGAATGACTTTTTAGGGTACACTGATTTTATGGATTTGACATGGAAAAGTGTTTGAGAGTTTAGTTTCATTATATGATATACTCTTTTAGGGATCATTTAATATTTTTCATTATCTTGTATTTTATTTTTTTATATATCTTTTCAAAGAAATATTGTTGTGAATACTGAAAGATACAATGTTGTTTAAAAGCCAGCAACACACCACCCTTTTCACAAATTATCTAACATGTCGAACCTTGTCTTTACCTGTAAATAATACATATTTATTGCATAACATAAGTGTTATTTTCCTACAAATTAATAAGATCTTGCTTATATGACATGCATTTGCATTTTATGCTTTAAAGATTAGAATTGTAATTTTCCATTTAACCCCTCTTATTGAAAATTATTTAAAAAGAAGATTGAAGTCACTTTTCCATTTGTCTTTAGTAGCTTGTGTATATCATAGATCATTTGACTATTCCCTATGACAATGCTTCCCAGGTGGAGTGAGCAATTTTAGTTGCGTTTTGGTCAGAATTATGTTCCCTTCTAGCAATAATCCTAACGGAGGCAGAATTGTAGAATCTCTCCATGTGAGCAAGCTATCCCATATGTCCTTTCACCTTAGTTTAGGCTAAACTAGAAGTATAAGGGATTTGAACATAGCCTCTGTCAATACCTCTCAGTCATTTTCTCCTTTCAGTTCATTCTAGATATTAGGCCTCCTTAGGGTATAACAACATACTAGTAGGTTTTTCATCTTTGTTTTTCATTTCTACTCAAGCGTGTAAGGCTGAGAAAAAGAGGTGTATGAATAGGAACCAAAAATCAACTGACATCATTATTATGGACTAAATTAAATTCCTTGTCACTTATGTTGTTAGGGACTCTTGCAGAGAGCTAGAGCTAGTTGTATGAGTTTAAGGTTGAAAAATTATATGCCACTATATTTAGTGAAAGTAATCTCAGTTGCATTTTTAGACAAGTTTATTCATATCATTTCATGTTTTTGAAATATGGGTTTATTTTATCTTGCATTCAATTTACCTTGGTTGTCAACATCATAACACTCCACTAGAGATGTGCTAGGAATTGAGAGATTTCACAATTTGACTTCTACTACATTTATTGCTAAAAGCTGTTAAAATTGCATGTTGGAAGGCTTTTTGGCCATTTTTAAATTAATTCTAAATTTTTTAATGTCTTTGTGTTATTATCTCATCATTAAACTCAACAAATTTTATTCTTAGCATATATCACAATAATTTATAAAATGTTATATTCTTGAATTTTGACTTTAATGGTAACTCTAATTTTATCACCTGGTTTCAAGGAAGATCAATGCCTATTTAGAATATATTAATTTTTAGGTGTGAGTGTTCTTTCTATTGCTTGTAAAATTGGAAGGACTGAGATCATCCTTCAAAGGTGACTCATCTAAGAAACTTGTTTCAACATTAAGTATTCATCAAAGAAGAGAGAGACAAATTTAGATGCATGTTAAAGGGCAAGGTTCAGCTACTAAATAGCGTCTTAACTTTAAAAATGATGATAATCTTGAAATTTTTGTTAAAATTCCCATTGATAAGGACTTTCATATCTCTTTTAGTCATTCTAAAACATAAAGTCCTTTCTATTATCCATCTCCTTCTCAACTAGCTGAATCACCTCCAACATTTGATCATAAGAGGCCCCCTCATTCACCTCCTCACATCCCTTTTCCAGTTGTTCTTGAACCTCTAATTGAACCAATCATGAGGAATAGGAACCTAGATGAGAATGAACATCCTACATTCTACGTTCCCATATTCAGGCATATAAATTTTAATAACATGGAAGGTTATCCTAATGTAATCCCAAATGGAGTAGGGAAATGTCTTCCAAAGATTCAAGGGAACAATGTAGTTAGTGGTGATCAACACTCAAGATATCTTCATAATATTATTTAAGATTATAAGGTTGAGCAAGAGGATGTGTGCATTAAGTTATTTGTGCACATGCTAGAGGAAGATGCTAGTGAATGGTTCAATTCTTTTCCCCATGGATACATTGATTGAAGGGAAGAAATGAGGAATGTTTATAGAATTTAGTATGGTAATACATTTGATCGAAAGTTCCTTTTGGTTAGGTTTGAAAACATCAAGTAGAAACCTAATGAGTGCATGAAACACTTAAACACACAATTCAACAAAGCTATGATGCAGATGGTTAAGAATATAAGGCCTAGTGATACAACATGCTTGATAAAATACTATGATACCTTTGATAAGAAGGATACATATTACTTGCAAGACAAGGATCTTATGAATATATAGTTGATATTTAATATGGCCATATAAATTAAGAACATAAAGGCTATAGGGAAGCCCATGAACAAGTGGGATGATGTAAAGTTTGTCAATCCTACAAAAACATAGTCCACTAAGAATGCCAATCATAAGTAGACGGTTAAGACTCTAGCCTCCGCCATCAAAGAGATGTCATACAAGTTTTCTAAGGTTAAGAAGGGGATCCTTCATGTGTATACTAGTCAAATGAGGGATATAAATCCAAATCAAGTATGAAGGGGACATGATTTCCATAATTAAGACAATGATAGAGGGAAGAGGCCTTCACGTGATGAAAGAATAGATAGACATAAGAATAGAGGGGTTATGAAAGAAGTGCCTGATCTATTAAATGCCAAAGTGAATGAGGTAGGTTATGATATTTATTTTGAATGGTGTGACAAGTTCTTCTTTCCACATCATCCAAGTGATGTAGCTGAACCTATTGATGAAGATGTAGATAAATCTGAGTTGACATCATCTAGTGATGTTATTGTGATGTTTACTTGTCAAAGTCTTTAAGCAAGATATCGACCTCCATAGAATTGATGAGTTTTATTACTGTTGATAAGTTTTAGAGTGTGGTACAAAAGGTATGTACCCCAACTTGAAAATTTACTTATGAGGTTAATATGGCATAGGCATAAGAATTACCTATTCATCATTTTGACTTTTTAAGTTCAATGATTAATAAAAATATCATGGGGGAATTTTGTCATTTAAGGATAGGTAGATACTAATTAATGTAGCATTTTACCAAGAAAAGGAACACTAATTGAGAAGTAGGCAACTATTTGATGCTCCATAAGACACTAAACCTAAAAATCCAAGGGATAGGATGCAAGTAAAGAAGCTAAAAAAACTACAGTAGTTATTAATACTTCTAAAAAAGTACCCATTTCCTATGTTGATAAGCTTAGATATTTTCCTGCTAAAAATATAGTACCTTTGATATCTAGTATTAGTAAGGTTGTGAATGATGTTAAATAAAATCCACCTTTGAAGAATGCTTCTAAGCATGCAAATCCACCCCAACCTACTCCACTTCAAACCTTAAGTGATTGTATTCTAGCTAAAAGTGTTTTTACCCTTCCACTAAATACTCATCTTTCTCAGTAGAGTATATGTGATATGGCCCAAGTGTTGAGCTATCAGAAAATCAGCATGCCACTTGTTGAATTATTGAGAATACCTGATCACAAGAAGATAGCTTTTGAGTACATTAAATTTGGTGAGAATTTATCTACAAATGAAACTGATTTACCCGAAACACCCTTGAAAAATGATGAATAATCTAAAGAGGTTTTCGAACTTGCTTTAGAGGTCTATTTGGGGATTGTATTAGTAGAGAGTCAGCTAAATGTAGATACATTTTATAAAACCCTATTGATCAATGGTTTTATTGTCCATAACTACATGCCTTATTTTGATGCTTCTTGTAACATAATGCCCCTAGGTGTCTTAAATGAGCTTAGAGATAAGATTACATCAGCCTTTATCTAGTGTTATTCCATAGACTCATGAGAAGTTCTAGTTTTTGGACAAGTCAAGGGGTTGGTAGTGTAGTTGGAATACATCCAAGTAAGTATTTGAATATGGATGTGGTACTTATTGACTAACCACTTAAGTAGATGATGCTTCTATCATGTATATGGGATACTAGTACAGATGGAAGTATACACATGGACTTTTCCTATGCCACCATTCTATTAGAGGGTAATATGGTTAAATTTTGTAGAGATTCAAAGATGATACATGTAGTTGATGATCCAAAACATGATTAAAATGAAGTATTATAGATAGACGTTGGGCTTCGAAACTTCATTTTGAATGTTGACATTAATAAACAACCTGTTTCTCTTGATGTCGAACCTAATAGTGAAGGTGTAATTTATAAGGTGTGTTTTGATGAGGCTTGCTCCAATATTGGAAATAGAGTAGGGGTTGTATTCTAGACCTGCAATGGTAAGTATTTCAATTTTTATTTTTATCTATCTTTTGAGTCCACTAATAATATTGTTGAGTATGAGGCACTCTTACTTAGTTTATGAAATTGCCCATGAACATGGAATTAAAATCTTGATTTCCAAGGGTGATTTTGAGATAGTGGTAAAGAAAGTCCACAATGCTTACACAACCAAAAGATAAGGTTGAAACAATATCAAAATGATGTTTGACATTTTCTTGATTTCTTTGATGCACTCAATCTTTGTTATCATGATAGAAGTTTCAATGAAGAAGCTGTCCGACTTGCAGGGTTAGGTGCTCAATTTGACATTGCAAATACAATCCCTCATTGTCAATATCAAGTGGAGGTGCTTGTTAAGACCTCAATCCTAGCTTATGTTCATCACTAGTAGGTGTTTGATGATGATGAACAAATTAGGAGGTTTATAAATTGTGAAACTGAGTTCCATGATCACCTCATAGACTTGGAGCCTATGGTTCAGGTTTGTGATGGAAAAGAAACCTTATTTGGGAAGGACATTATCCACCTAAATACAAATATGCTTCCTAGAGGATTCAAAAGTTTAGAAGCATATTTTGATGGATTGAATAGAATCAAGACATGAGACTCATTTATTTTAAAGGATATGACTAACTGTAATTTGACTTTTCATGAGAATATAATAATGGTTTGGCTGGGTACACACCTAAGTGCAACTGATAAGCAAGTTTACATAAAGCTACTAAGAAAGTTCTATGAATTTTTAGCATGGTCTTATTATGAGTTGAAAGCATATAGGTAAGACTTGTTCCAATGTGTCATCCCATTACATCCTGATAGCAAGCCTTTCAGGAAAAAATAAAGACCTATTAACCCCATATTGGCCACTAATATGTGGGATGAGTTAAATAAGATAAGGGATGGTGGTATCACTCAGTCTATCAAGTATTCATCATGGGTTGTAAATTTAGTCCCTATGAGGAAGAAAATAGTAACATCTGCTTGTCTGTGGATTTACAA
Organism: Torreya grandis; assembly: GCA_037957365.1. NCBI lineage: Eukaryota > Viridiplantae > Streptophyta > Pinopsida > Cupressales > Taxaceae > Torreya > Torreya grandis. Next base: position 1,001,558 of record JARHVA010004967.1, read on the forward strand.
AATTTGAATAAAGCCTCCTTAAAAGATAAATTTCCCCTACCTAATATTAAAAACATGTTGTAAACTGTTACAGGATCATAGATGTCTACTTTAGATAGCTTCTTGAGATGTAACTAGGTTGTGTTGAAGGAATCCAAGAGACATAAGACCACAATTACAATGCTTTGGGGCACAAATTTATATATAAGGATGCCTTTCAGGTTAATTAATGTTGGTGAAATGTTTCATCAAGCTATGAATGTTACTTTTTTATTGATAATTAACAAGTTTATAGTTGTGTATCCGGATGATATTACTGTGTACTCTAAACACTAGAGAAGGACATTTGGAGCATCTAGAAAAAGTGTTGATTAGATGAAAGGAGTTTGGCATTTCACTCAATCTAAAGAAATATAAGTTTAGATTACAAAAAGCCATGTTGTTGGGATATACAATCTCTAAGGATGATGTCGTGATTGACCCCAAGAAGGTATAAACCATTGAAAAAATGCCCATTCCATAGTCCATGAAGGGAATCTAGTCATTATTTAAACAAATTAATTTCATAAGGAGGTTTGTGTCTAACTTTATAGATATTAATTTTCACATCACTTCTATGTTGAATAAGGACCAAGCCATCAAGTAAGAATATAAGGTCATGTAGGCACTCAATGACATCAAGAGAGCATTAAAATTCCTCGTATTTTGGATATCCCTAATTACACTAAGTCATTTTAGATATTCTCTTTTGCATAATATAATATTTTTATTGAATGAGTAACCTATAGATTTCTTTAGAAAAGTTATGCAAGGTGATGAACTAAATAATATGATCATGGAAAATCAAGCCTTCACTCTCTTGAATGTTTTAAAAGCATTCAAACCTTATATTATGAGATCAAATATATTTGCTTATGTTCTACATACCATGGTGAAGGATAATTTGACTCAGACTGAAGTATCCAACAAGAGTTGCAGGACGTCAATAAGTTGCAAGAGTATGACATATATATTCAAACCACCAAGTTAGTGTGAGGGATAGGTCTAGCCAAGATCATGGCTAAGACCAATTTTGAAGTCATTGAGTTAAATACTACTATTTTCAGTGTTGATGATTCCTTGAGTTAGTTTAACATATCTTCATATTATAAAGAAATTGTCTATTACTTGAAAATTAAGAATTGTCCACATAAATTAGAAAAGAATCAAATGAGGAATCTTAAGCTTATTTCACAAAAGTACCTCTTAAATGAGAATGGATTTTCATGGAAGAATCTAGATGGGGTTCTACTAAGATGCATGCTAGAAGAATAAACTATTAGCTTGATTGATGATTTTCACATTGGAGTATGTGGTGGCCATTTTGAACCTAAAGTCAGAGCTCATAAAATTTTGAGAGATAGTTATTGGTGGCCATCAATATTATAAGGTGTTGCTTAGAAAGTTAGAAAGTGTTAAAATTTTTAGTGATTTGTTAGTAGGCTAAAAGCTTCATCTTCTCTTCCTTTGAAGCCTGTGATAATTGAAGGCCCATTCAGATAATGAGGAATGAATTTCGTTAGATAAATTGTTGATTCATCAAGTGTTTGACATAGATGGATACTAGTTATAACTAACTACTTTAAAAAATAGTTTGAGGTGGTCATTACAAAGAAGGTTGCACACCAAGTGGTAATGGATTTTTTGCTAAAACAAATTATTTATAGACTTTATTTTCAAATCAAAATTGTTGATAAACATTCCATTAGTTTCAAAGATAAAAGTTTAGTGGCATTATGCAAAGAGTATATGATTGAGTTGGCTTACTCTTCTAATTACAACCATCAGGGAAGTGGGCAAGAAAAATCAAGTAACAAGAACTTGATCAAAATTATTATACTAACATTGGAATCAAATAAGAAGTGGGGTGAATAATTGAAGTTTATCTTATAGGCTAATAAGATCACAGTAAAAAGAGCTATAGGCAAAATTATTTTTGAGTTTGTATATGGATTTGAAGTGATTTTGACTATTAATTTATAGTTACTATCCTATCAGTTCATATTACAACTAGAAGATGATGAGAAAATAAACCACTATGAAAGAAAGATGAACTAGATTATTGAGCTTGATGAAATTTGAAGACAAGCTCATGAAAAAAACCTCAAACTCAAGGAAAAGCTGAAGAAGATATTTGATAGGAAGGTTACTCCAGGAACCTTCCAAGTAGGTGATTTGGTTCTAATTTGGGATAAAAGGCATGAGGAGAAAGTCAAGAATGGAAAATTTGAAGTGTTTTAGATGGCTCCCTATTTCGTTGACTGTCGAATTGGGCAAATCAGTTTTCTACATGAATTCAATACCTTTTCCATAGTATTATCCTAATTCTATGAAACTAGCTTATGTTTATCAAAATAAGCATCTTGTGTTGGTAGTTATAAATACCTTTGAAAATCTACTCTAGATATGCACGCCATAACTATTTGGTTACACATGTGGTGTATAAAAGCATCACGAATAGCCTTTCTTGCAAATAAAAAGTCTCCAAGGAGGTTGATGCATGGTATCATCTTGGTCTTGACCACAGTCGAATGTAATCCCTATCTCTTAAATGCTAGGAAGTCTATGATGAATAATCACTCTTAGGGATATAGATTTCCATCTAGTGTAAAAATGTGAATATAATCAATAACATCCCATAATTCAGAGTATTTCCCATACCTATTGTCAGAAATGGTGGCATCATAAATTATGTCCTTAAATTTGGTTGAGTCCTTGATAGAAAATAGTGATGGCAAAAGTGCTCCCCTGAATGAGTTAGATGAACATGATAATGAAATTATGTGCAGTGTTTGTAGTTTGTTTACATGATGTACAAAAAAATATTCTTTTTTATATTCATTCATTTACTTACAATAGTTTCATAGGTAGTTAGGGCTTTTCTTGTGCAAGATAACGGTCAGGTTTGAATTCATTTGAGTGCAATAAAGACATTAATGGCTGCACATTATGTATATAGACTTTTGAAATCAATTCTAGTTCACTATAAATGCCTAACATTCACATGTTTTGTACTTTATGAATAGTTTGTATATAGTTAGTTTAGTTGGTAGGTATCTTTATCAAGTTATCATGACGTATTTTGTTTTATTGCCCAACTATAGTAAGTTTTCGATAGTCAAGAATTGAGAGTCGGGTATTGTGTTGTGACCAAGCCTATAAAATATCTGAACAAAATTGTTAAAAATAAAGGCCAATATAAAAATGCCAAAGAGAAAAATTGGCCATAAAAGATAGCCCTTCAAGTTATCAAGTTATCAACTAGTAATTCTTTCAAGGTGAAGGAATGTTCTCCTAGGAGATATATTCATTGTCCCTCTAAATTTATGACAACACACATTGAGGTGTCTACTAGGATATTCATTTAGAGTCCTTGAAGTACACTTTTAATAACATCATGGTTAACCTGAAGGTATCTCCTATGAGATGTCTTGTAATAAAAATTCACTCTTGTACATGATTGAAAGGTATCTCCTAGGAGATAGTTTGAAAGTACCTGTTGATGGATATTTTGACATATAATAGAAGCATAATTCCCTTCATTTTTCTCCTTTGAAAAAACTGTTTATGGATTCCTTTACCAATTATATTATATTAGCTGGTGCACGTAATTTATTTTTGGTTTGGTCATACCTTATTATTTTAATTGCAAGCTAATGTATATATTATGAAGATTTAATATTTATTTTGTATTGTATTTTAAAATTTTACATTTTTTGATATACATTTAATCACTTCTTATTAATAAAAAATTTAATAAATTGATACATTATGTAACTTACATGTTATAAAAGATAATTATTTAAATCATTTCAATTGCTTTGCAAAAAGTCTTTGGTAAAAAAAGAATTCACACACTTAAAAGGTAGAAGAAGGTCTAACTCGAAGCGTATTTGGATAAAAGGTAGAAGAATGCCTCACTTAAAGATAATTTTGATAGAGTACCATTTAAACTACCAAAACTCAAATTGAATCGACATTAAGATATTCCATTTTATTTTGGTGATAAAATTTATCTTATTGATTGGTATTTTGAATTATTTAAACCACTAAATATATATGCAGATATATACTTATTTATCACTACACCAGGAAAAGAATCTTCTCTGATTGGAATAATCCTTGCTTGTGATAAATATGAACATGAAGATGCCGTTCAAATCTAACTAGAATTATGGAATGAAAAATAGAAAATTCTCTATAAAGATACAACTAATTTAAATAAATTTACACACACTAAATTGGAATTGACAAAAAATATGTTTTCTCCTTCTTTTGAAACATTTGGGTTTCATTTGAATAGCTATGACAACTTTAAAATATCTAGATTGATAGACAATGATAATTTGGCCATTAGAAAACAAAATATGTTGAAATAAAAACATGAAAAATGGGAAACAATTTCTTCTACTTACCACCATGCAAACATGTATTTAAGATACCCTACAATCATGAAAAAAAGCCATTGAAGAAAACAAGATAAGCAAGGGAAACACATTTGAATTCGGATTTGAAATAGACCATAAAAGTACTCACACTAGTGGATAAAAATAAGATTGAAAAAAATATTAAAACACTTTTATTGACATAAAATTTTGATCAGACACATAGTGATTTCTATACATGGTATATTTCCTCTAGAAATTACACCTTGAACATTCTTGTAGAGCTCTATGAATTAGGGGATGCTAATATGAGAATAAAAAATCTAAATGAAAGAGGGGTAAATGATATAATTCATTAATTTGTAAAACATAACGAGGTTTGAATGAATTATGCTTTTTTAATTCCTTTTGATCCAAGCAACCCTAATTGTATTATTGAACTAAAAGAATTCCTAGAAGATATGATGGAGAAAAAAGCCATAAGGTTCAAAATTATAGATGGTCAACACACAGTTGTAGAACAACATGTAATTATTTTGGAGGAGGAATATAATTCACTATCATTGAGAAATAAATAATCTATTAGAAGGGAAATATTTCTAATAATATGTATCCCATTCTATATTGTGCACAAAATATGTAACTAATATAATGAGGCCAAAAAAATAATTTATAAAGCTTCATTTATAGAAAGAGTTCGATCTACACATGACCTTATCAATCTAAGAGGTTGGAAGAATATTGAAATAGGAGGGAAAGTGATGGAATAAATACATAAACAAGATAGATGCTTGTTTACATAAATGAATTATTCATCATAACAATTGCAAGAGAGAAAATGTCTTATTTTCATGGAATAACCTATTTGGGATTATTTTGATAAGACGTTTGATTTGTTTGAAAGTGGCACTTTACTTAGTTTAGATAAAAAAACATTTAAATCTAATTGGTGAAATAATAATTAGAAATATTTAAGAGATTTTAGACAAATAAAAACTAGAACTAGTATATTTATTAGAAATAAGATCTATTTCCTTCTTAAAAACTCTTTAGTACAACAACATGGATACTTGATGCAAAAAGGTGAAGCTAGGAAGTAACATACTATAAAAAATTATAGATTATTTTATGAACCATGACATGACACTACCACCAGACCAAATAGTCACACCTAAATAGTTAATGAAGCATTAAATAATTTCTATGAAAAGCTTTGATGATTTGTGTGTCCTGAATGAAGGTATTTCAAAAAATAAAAAATGTTGGGAAGCATTATCTAAAGATTCATTAAGCATATTGATAAATTATCTACATAATGATAATGGTCAGCTTCTAGGGATAGATATAGAAAGTTTAACTGCTATTATAGGCCCCCATGTCTTTGGCCATCCATTTTAGAATATTTTAGTAAAATGTTCTTTCTTTGTCTAAATGTTGATTTGATAATTACTGATCTTTTGAATATCAATGATATTTTTAAGGAAGAACATATTCACTATTTCTTTACGCATTGATTGATAATGTTATTTTTGGTTCCTTCAGTGTATTCATCATCCACAAAATAGAACATTGGTCTAGCATTTTGACCTCTCTCAAGAATCAATGTGTTGGTGATTTCCATTACATGAAATATATGGGTTTCATACTATGGGATCCAAAAATTAGTGGATCCCATAGGACACATATTATAGGTATCAATTTTCTTTAGGATCTCACTCATTTTTAGTTATAGGGTTTTACCCTCCATTCATAACAAAGTAGATTAGAAGAAGGTTTTTAAACATACGAAGATGTACCAACATTTAAAATTAATGGTTCAAAAAAAATAGGAAGTCCATTCAAAAATGAACTAGATAGCATCTTTTGGGAGAAACTTATCTCTACTTTTAACATTTCAGTTGCATGCAACATGTTAGGGGTATATAAATGAGATGGATTGGTGCATGCTTATACAAAATTGTAAATAAATTTATCTTGGACAAAAAAAACTAAAGAACAGATAATTTTTAATATTCAATTTCAATTTTTTTTGACAGATTCAGAGCAACCAATATCAGAACAATTGCTTTGATCAGTAATGGGTGAATAACATTTTTAATTTACTTTATAATCATGCTTGTTTTTCCAAACATAACATCTTAACAATATTTCAGTGTGTCTGCTTTATTTTTAAAACCTAACAACTTAGCAATATTTTAGTGTTTATCACTAATGGAATTGCATTCAAGTGAAGAAAAAATAATAATGAAAGATCATATCAATAAACATGACACTTTGCAAGTTGAAGAAGGTAAGATAAGATCATGCATGTTTTTTTCAATTATATAATTTTTTATTTATCAATGATTCATGATACTGATAAAATATTTTTTTATCTATTTATGTTTCAATTAAAACAACTCAAAACTTAGCTCTAGAACTTTGTGTCTCCAACACAATAACCCATGACATAGCTATGCAGGTTGATACCTCCACAAAAATAACACAAGGTAAAAATCTACAACAAGACACATTTTTAAAATACAAATATCAAATCAATTGATGATTACATTTTTTAATCAATACATTATATAATATCTTGTAGTTAATAAAGAATCAAAGTTTCAATGAAAGAGTGCACCCATAAAAACTACAAAAAGGGGGAAAAAAGTGAAAATCCATTTCAATAAATATATAATTATACAATTTCATACAATTATAGAATATACTGATTATCATTATTTATTGAACACATTACAATTGAATTTTCCTTCATCAATAGGAGATTGTAAAAGACAATAGAATATAAACCTGCATTAGCTTGATATTTGGAAGTGTGTGTTCATTTTATTGTTGTGTGGACTTGAATGTGGTTATATTTATCTATTAAAATGTTGTTTACATTTTTAATTCACCTATTACAATGTTGTTTACATGTTTAATTTACCTAGTTTAAAATAATTTAATATGTGTAATACTATGTCTTCAATATAATAAATTTTGATGTAGAATATCCATGTGTTCTTTATTAATAAAAAAGCAATAAATCATATTGTGCTAGGAACAATTATATTGCTATTGATTTTTTAAAAAAATTAATTTGATGTGTCTTATTAGTAGTATATGAAGAGGGTTCAGCTATTAAGATGTATATTTATTTGATTTTAGTGATAGTGAACAATGGATTACAAGAGTCAATCTAATTTTTGTTGTTGTGATGGGTTGTATAAACATATAAATTTGTATTATTATGAATAAGAAGAAATGATATTTTCATTATTGTAAGAATATAGATGTTCATTGATCATTGCTAAATTCTTATCAATGTCTATGAGAAATAAGTTATGGAAAAATGGGATTATTTCAAAATTTGATAAAATTATGGTCAAGTTATAAGGATTCAATATGAAAATGTATATGTTGGTGACAAAAGATAAACTGACTACATATACAAGTTATTTCTGGCTGTCTATCAACATTTATGTCACTTTAATTTCTTTTAATTTTTGAGATCCTACTATTTGTGAAAGATATATCCTTGGATAGCTATATTTTAATGAATTAATAGTCTTAGGAATTCTTCCCACATCCTCCACCAAATTATGTATGCATATAAACTCTCCCAACAAATGTTATACACACATATATCTAAATTGTTATCTACATGACTAGGAGCATCCCAACTGAAGCTGGTACACTGTGAGAGAAGTCTGCCATCCATAACATCTAGTAGAAATATAGCTCTTATATGAATGAGTGAGTGAGTATTTTGGAAGGATATTTATTTGGCATGGGCCTTTGAATGACCATGGATGTTATGTTGTTTGATTGAGCACAACAACTCATCACTATTCATTTGAAATGTATTTAATGAATGTTAACTGTAATTTTGAATGAGTTTTTTTAACATAAATGATAAAATAAGTTGTCAGTTGTTGTATTTGTTCTTTAATATATGTTTGATTGAATCTTTGTATGTTTAAATACCAAGTGGTCTGACAATTATATTTGTAAGCTTACATTCTGCTATCACTAGTTATTTGCCCAACTATTTCAATACTACAAGTGGTCTTATCATATGGCATTATAAGTGGTTGCCACTCTGAATGGTATATCAATTCCTACATTATATGTATATGTATGTTACAAAATTAGAAATATAAATGGTACATACATGTATTATGAGTATAGTTATAATGTACCTGAACATATATTTATTTTTATATGTGTTTATATGAATCTTTATAAGATTTAGGGAAATGGAAAAAAATGAATCAAATGAAATGCATTATGTTTTTATGTTACAATAAAAAGGGCATCAATGACATATATAATAACATGTAAAACATTTTATTATAAAATCACCATGTTATATTTCTTATAATATAATATTGTTTCTAAATGATAAATATCTTTTTTTACAAATTGCAGACATTTGAAAGGAGGATCTAAAACTGACTTCTAAAAACCATTGATTTTGGGGTTGGATGACTTATTATTTATTGTGAATTAAAAAGAGATATGAAAATACATGATACAAGAGAAAAAGAATTTTACAAAATAGAAAATATGCCATACTACATTCATGATCATTCCAAACAAGTTTTGAAGGTGGCATTACAGTCATTTTCTCATGTTGGCATTTTATCAACGATAGAGGACAATCATTTGATGATACCCATTCAAGCCATGTGTTACATAAGCTTAAATTTTATGTATATTTGGGGGAAAATTTATTGTAATCCATTCCATACAAATAAATAAATTGGATGAAGTTATTTTTAAAGTGACCTTTAGAGACAAATTTTCAATTTCTAACATGTTGTTCATTAATTATAATTCTTAAAATTATGTTATAAATAAAAACATGAAAATGAGATATGTTAAATCAAGTAGATATAGTGGAAATATAATTAAAAAGGATGAAAAGGATTAAAGAATCAAAATGATGTTTTTCATCACATTATTAGGAGAAAGCAAAAAGGCCATGTGAGTAGTTGTGAAACAATGTTTAAAAGATGTAACTTTTCCATATTATGATTCTTTCAAGTGTATTTATTGGTTATAAATTATAATTATAGTAATAAACATTATCTTATACAAATAAATTTTAAATTATATCAAATATTATTCAATTAATTTCAAATAAATTGATTCAAATTTAGAATTACTTTGATCTAGTGTGAAGGCCCATAAGGGTTCCATGAGTTTGAAATAGTCCAATATATTCAAAATGATCTGCTCCCAAATTGTTTGAAATAATGAAATTTAGTTGGAATATAGAAAACATATTTATGGTGAAAATATTCTCCACTCCACATTAGTGGGTATAATTTTAAAATAATTAAAATAGTCTGATTTAATCAAAATGATCTATGCTCAAATGGTTTGAAATAGTATAATTTATTTGCAATAAACAAAATTTATTATTGGAGAAAATCTTATTTCACTTGATTTATATGTATAAGTCTAAATTATTCAAAATAACTTTACTTATTCAAAATTATCTATTCCCAAAGACATTGAAATAGTCCAATTTATTTCAAAAGATAAAAAATAAAAAAAAATTGGAAGAAGTTCTCTTTACTCCACTTTAGGTGGTATAAGTTCATATTATTTAAGATAACTCAATTTATTTGAAATGATCTAAGCCTGAATGGTTCGAAAGACTCTAATTTATTTGGAATATAGGAAATTTATTTTTTGGAGAAAATTTTATACACTCCACTTTAGGGAGTGTAAGTCCAAATTATTCAAAATAGTCTAATTGATTCAAAATGATCTATGCCTAAATAGTTTGAAACAACAGAATTCATTTTGAATATATGAAATTTACTTTTTGGATAAAATTTTATCCACTGAATTTTAGTGGGTATAAGTCCAAATTATTTAAAATTGTATAATTCATTCAAAATGATCTATTTCAAAATGGTTTGAAACAATCCAATTTATTTAAAATATAAGAAAATTATTTTTGGAGAAAATTTTCTCCACTCCTCTTTAGTAGGTATAAGTCAAACTTATTCTAAATTGTCCTTCTAAGAATTTGTGAGGGATAGTTACACTGAGCTTTATACCTATGAATGGATAAAACTTATTTTAAATATATTTTATAAGAGATTAAAAATTTATATTAGATATCTAATAATACCTATAATTCCATTAATGTGGTACAATATTATCTGCATTAATTATTTTATGCAACCTATAGTTTTATACCTCCCTTACACATCATTTTCCTAGTGTTGTTATGTAGGCTAAATTCTCTCTACAAATATGATCTTAAATATTTAAATATTAATTCAGATTTCAATGATGTATGCATATTTGTGGAATACTATATAAATGTATGTCTATATTTCATTGCGGGGAGTCTTTCCATAAAAATGACTTGAAATCAAGATTCATTTAAAAAAAATTTGAGTAAGCAGCGGCCCTGAAGGAGGTAAGAGGATATGTAGGAAGGAGGCTTTCAATGATTCTCATTAATCACTAGTGATTGGGCCACATCTATTTTAGTGGCATGGGTTTGTGCTGCGCCCCCCACCGTCCCCCCTGGCCGCACCTCCCCCGCCTCCCGCACCCCAGCCCCCCCCTCCCCTCGCCGCCCCTCCTTTTATTGAGTGGTGTAAAAAATAATAATCAATGTAGTATGTTCATGTTCACTTGTGATTATTTCTGATGTAACCCCTTTTGTATAAACATATTAGAATTTTGAAAAAAATGTATTGTAGCAATCATGATGCTTGTAAAAGGGTTGGTGGTGATCCTGTGCAAAACCATTTATGAAATGTTATTGGTAAATCTATGAAAAATAATTTATGAAAGGTTATTTGTGAACCTAAAAAAAAAAATTGTAAGGTTATTAGTGAAATTGTAAAACCATTTACGAAAGGTTATTGGTACACATGAAAAAATAATTGGGTAAGGTTATTGGTTAAAGCTGCTTAAACACCATCAATTTATATGTGGAGGATGAATGGAATTAATGTTTCCTATTCATACCAAAGTGGTGATTACATCTATTTAAGAAATACATCTATGAAGATACAATGTGTTGGAGTTTTGTGCAAGCCCAATATTGCATAGTTGAAGATAAGATCATGAGCACACATAGGTGGCATGCTAAAATTAGAGAAGATGATATGTTTTACATTGTAAAACCTAAAGGCAAGGGATGATTGGGATTAGTATTTAAATTGGTAAAATTAATTGTCAGGCTATTTATCATATGGTAAAATTATACTTACGGTATAGCCAATTAGTTAGTAAACATGATTGTTATGTAACAATAATGTACATTTGGTTACACTATGTGGCTAATCTAATGTATTAAAAATATAGTTTGTAGTATATTATTATTTATAAGGGTCTAACAACTACACAATTCTAGGAGAGAATCATGGATTGTTGACTCCATATTCATAAGCTATGGTTTACCTATATTTATCTATACCCATGGGTATGTGTAATTGAAAATAATAGAATATATTGGGTGATTAAATACATATCTCTGCATTGAGTTCCAACAATCTTTGCTTGAGTTAATCTTTGGTATAAGCACATCCAACACCTAACAACAATAAAATTTGAAGTGGTTCTTAAAATATATATGTTAATTAACATATTAATTTTGTAAGTATTCTATCTACGACACAAAGAATGAATTATTACCAGTGATGGGGACTCCTCTATGGGTTGTTGCTCAGTGATGGAATCTTCCTTGGTAGACTTTCTTCTTCATTCTCTATATATTGAATTTTAGCTAGTAGAATAGCTTCTTCCTTCTTAACTATAGACAACTCTTCGTTCTTAAAATGGCCCTTTTAATTCTTTGGGTGGAGTTGTGATTGGAATTTTCAACATTTTGCATGTCAATGCCCATGCATATTACAATGATTGCAATAACTCTTGCCCATGTTCTTGGATAACATTTACTTCTTATTTACCTTATTCTCATTTTGATTTATAAAATGGTGTTTAATATTTTCATTCTTATTTATTCTTACACCTTGATCTCTTCTTTAGATTGGAGAGTGGCGTACAGAAATTTTATTACATTTTAAATACTTTAGATTTTTAGTGATATATTTATTATTCTAACACGTGGCAAAAAAATGAATATTAATTAAACAAAATTAACATGGATACGTATTCCAAAATTCTTGTGTTATATGGAATTTATTTATACAATTGAAATTAACAAAGATATACTATTCTCTTGCATAGCATCTTGAGATGCCCTTTTACATTTTATTTATGCAAGTTTGATGAAGTGGTTATGTTCCACCTCCTCTTTTGGTATGTTCTCTCTTTTTAGATGTTTTTACTTCTTGTTTAATGATTTTACCTTTATTGAAAGGTTTTCCTCTTCTTAGAATCAACTTACGTTCAACCATGTTTATAAACATGAAGTGATGTTGTGTTGTCTCATTTTTCATAGAGTTGTTGCCCTTCTCTTATAGACTCTTAATTGTATGTTTGAAGTAGTGAAAATTGTATTTCCCATGTCTTTTGAGGCCTTTAAATATTTTGGTGATTATAATTGTTACCATAAGTTGTTCAAAATAGTTAATTCGGTTATAACTATATCACATTATTTTTAGTTGTAGATCACTCTCTCCCCAGATCCTACGGATATTATTTCTGTTTTTTTGGTATCGTACTGTATATATACAACTTTGTTTTCATGAATAAAATCATCAAGTTAATTCTCTCCAATAATTTTGGTATCAGAGCTTAAAGATCCTGATCAGTGAAGCAAACGAAATGAAGATCGTACGATGCTGGAAGCGAAAGAAGATGATGCGGAGAGGTGAAACGTGGAAAATAACGACCTGCAATGAAGAGCAATCTGATTACCGCACACTCTGCGGTGAGGAAGGAGAGGCGCTTGTATGAAGCGGACTGTTTTGGATCGAAGATAGGATCTACTTGAAAATAACAGGCACCATAGAGCATGGCTTGTACTGTATCCATGTCGCTGCCGGTGTCGATCGTCAGTAAAAAATTCTTCGATGGCATGCTGATTCGCGTCGTTACGTTGTAGTTTGCAGTGTCGAATTTCTTGCCAGATAGAAATGGAATATTGATTGTTGTAGCAGTATATTTAGCCTTCTCGATAGTATAGTTTTCAGGAGAATATTGTCTTATTGTAGGCTCTGGGAAAGATGTTCCATTCAGGTGGAGTTCACGATCCGGAGAAGGGAGCAGGCACCATGAATGTGATCCAATGTTATTCTAGGATTCAAACCTTCAACTTGCTGCATACCTGTAGTCATATCAGAAGCATTTAGAACTGATAACCCATCTACATAAAAGGATCGACACCTGCAGCAAAGAATACACGACAGCCTGTAAAAGAAAAGTTCGTTGCATTCATAGAAGGAAGTGATGCTAGAAATGCAACCTGCTTACAATCCAAGGAACCGGCGAAGCCTGAAAAAATATGACGCAGCTATGTAGCAGTAAGAGCCAGACAAACCTGAGCCAAGGTGAAGGTGACTATCCTATTTGGTAAAGACATTGGCATTGAAGCTGTGAAACGATAGCACTCAAGTGCTAGCAAGGAAGCTGACTGGACATACTCAGAGTCAACAACGTGCATGATCACCGATGTGTCAATGCCAAGCAAGTTCGTGGTGGAGAAATCAACGGTACCTGTTAAGATGGAAGAGGTGATTGGAAAAAAGAACAAAATATTTGCATAAGGTACATCTTTCTAATACAGAAATTCGAAGCAATAAATCTTACATTTTTGGTTTTCCAAAATTTTGTAAAAGTAAAAAAAAATTAAAAGATGTCTACTCCAAAATTATTTCTATCGGACAACCAACTTCTCAAAGGGCCAAATAATGCCACTTGGACAATGAAATGTGTACCATCCTTCAGTTTGAAGGACTATAGGGTATTGTGATAAGGACTGTTCAAGTTCCTACTAATCCTAATGTGCTCATCAAATATGAAAGGACTATAAGGTATTGTGATAAGGACTGTGCAAGTTCCTACTAATCCCAATGTGCTCATCAAATGTGCTAATTAAGCTAGGCATCATTGATGATGTGCAGCCACATGGTAGGGATGTTGATAGAGCAAAGACAACATGGGATAAAATAGCGACCATCTATGAGGCAAAACATAAGACTACGATCCTCCATCTGCAATCGAGACTTCACACACTCTCTATGGAGTCTAACGACAAAGTTGAGGAAAACTTATGTTGAGTCGCTGAGCTATGAATGGTGTTGTTATCACCCAGTGAGATAGTAGATGAAGAAATCTTGATCCAAATCACCTTGAGAGCACTCCCTTCCACATTTAGAGTGTTGATCATGACACTGAACATCTCCAAAAGAATAATGTCATTTGAAAAGCTCATGAACCTATTACAACAATAAGAAACCATTAACTCAGTCTAGGATTAGTTGAAAGACAAAACACTTATTTCAAATCAATAATGAGGTCAAAAGTCTCACAAGGGACCTCCAAAAAAGCAACCACAAAAGTAGAAACAAAAACTATCTCGACATCAGAAATCATAAAATTCAAAAAAGTGGTGTCACATTTGTCGAGCCAACACTCATGACACAGACAACTCTTTGTATAATGCCCTGAAACAATGGCCTTATAGTAAATAATGTACATCAAGGTGTGGTAATTTTCAAAAATTGAGAAGATCTCTCCATTGATAGAAGCAAAAAGGACGTCTCACTACTCAACAAGATGATGGATATGATGAGAAGACATCTAATGAAGACAAGAACTTAGTGTTAGTCTCCTCGACCTCATAACCCATGAGGAATATCTAGTTAATAGACTCAAGTGCCACAAAACACATGACAGGCGACAAGAAGTTATTTGATTCACTAACATACCAACCCATTAGAGAATGGGTTAGGATTGTTGATGATAAAGAGTATGTTGTAGAAGGAATAATCCAAGTAACCATTCCTCTCCAAACATTGAAATGTACACTCTCAAAAGTACTATATGTTCCTTGATTAACATCCAACCTCTAGTCAATTAGTTCACTTTTGAATAATCATCTAAAGGTGGAGTTTCTTGTTGATAATGGCATCAAAACCTGTTTGATCTCATGAAAAGGTATGGTTCTTGCTAGAGCATTTTTGAAAGATAAATTATTTGGTTTAAATGTTGTTACATCTTCTGCAATAGCTCTATCTACCTCTATGGTAGAATGTATTGCTCTTTGGCACTACCATTATGGTCACTTGTCTACTGGATATTTATACCATCTAAGTTCAAAAGGGATAGTATATGGACTTCCTAAGTTTCCCAATTCCTTAGCCATTTGCCATGAATATCTTGAAGGTAAACAACATAAAGATCCATTCAAGACAAGAATCTTTCATGCAAATAAATTTTTTGAGGTTGTTCATACTGATCTCAATGCACCTTTAACTACTTCATTTTTGGGATACTAGTACTTCCAACTATTTGTGGATGCCTACTCTTGAAAGACAATTGTTTTTCCTGAAGAAGAGTGAGGCCTTTCATCATTTCCAAATCTTCTATTAGCAGGTTGTGAAGGAGACTGGACA